>CP053457.1:129566549-129794939 GCA_022644695.1 Cenchrus purpureus | reverse complement strand
CCGAGAGGGCCAGACTCGCCGCCGCCACATCGACCGCCGCCCGGACACGCCCGTGCCGCGCTGCGAGAAGGCGACGCCGAGGCGAGGGTGTTTGAGTTGAGCGCGACCTGGGCACGGCTACCACGTGACCTCGGCGACGCCGCCGCCGCTCTCCTGTGTTCCAACCAGCTTCGTGGAGGCCTCCGAGGAGGCGACGCGGCACGAGAGCAACGCCAAGCCGCCGGAGGACCTCGAGGTGAGTCGGGTGGTTGCTTTCTTTCTTTGTCTCACCCGCTCACGCTCGCTTTGTCGGGTTCAACTCGCTGCCGTTGCCGCAGCGCGTGTATCGCCACGGGATGACCGCCATGTTGGCGGAGAGCAAGGAGAGCCGAACACCGCCTCCTCAAGGTCATCGAGAAGCGATGGCGCGACGGGCGTCAAGGTGAGCAGCCGTAGTAAGTGTCGGATCTTGGCCTGCCTTCCCCTTTCTCATGGACCCGCCATAACTTATCGCTCTGTTCATCTTTCAGAGGTCAAGACCGAGCTGGAGCAGTCGCAGATGGCTCGGGAGCAGGATGCGACCGCCGAATCCAACTGCCCGGATGCCCAGCAAGTCGAGGCCACCCGCCAAGACCATCGAGGACCCAGCCAAGCTTGAAGGGCGATGAGCACGCCACTATGGACCGGGCACGGCGGTCGCTGGGGCCGCTGACGCCCCGAGACACCGGGTCGGTGAAGCCTGGCGCCTCCCCGCGCGGGTCCGAGAGCTTGAGTTGGCGACGTCTGCCAGCGTGCACCGAGTCCTCGCCATGTCTGGTCGCACTACCAAGGGCCGGACCGCATGGCGCCGAAAGTGGCGCCGGGCCCCCTGCATCTCCGACGACGCAAAGGCGACGAGCTGGAAGAAGATCGCCTCCTTCGCCTCGCCGACATGGCCGACGCCGCCTTTGAAGGACCTCGGAGTCGCTGCCACAGATGCACCGTAGGACCCAAGCCCCGAGCCCTCGTTAATTGTACCATATTTGTTTTATGTAATAACCCAACAAGTCGTAAGGCTGCCGTAGCTATGTACTTTTATCTGTTGCATTACATCCCGATCGCTTCCGAAGCTCGAGGACGATCGCAGAACGTGTAGTCGATCTTAGAAAACCGAGACGACCGAGCCTTACTCGAGCCACGAGGCGAGGAGTCGAAAGCTCACCTCCTCAATCCGGCTAAGTGCAACCACTTGTTCGCAGCCCCCGAGAACTCGAAGGTTCGGGAGGTAATTTGACGTGTTTTGTTTAGAAATCGCTTTTTGGACCAGAGTCCGGCGTACCCTCAATGCTTTTTGAAAAGAGGCTCTGGACGAAGACCGAGGACTCGGGAGTGTTCAAGTCTTCGTGTCAGAAAGCCGCTGGAAGGCGTAAGCACTCAGGAGCTTTGAACTAACAGCAGCCCCTCATCCCACGCAGCCCGCCGCCTTTACTTTTCGCGAGATCGAAGTTTCGCTAAAAACCTTTCGCCGCGGCGATCGGTCTCGACACGCTGTTGTCGGATTTTGAAAATTCATAAAAATGAGGGAGGGCATCGCGTGCCCTCGGTAGCCCTCGAGTAGAGCCGCCTTTGCACTGCAAAGACGCACGCCAACCCCAAACGTTGTTGTAAAACACATGAACACTCCAACGCATAAGTTTCGAACTCAAAGACATGTGAACAAGGCATGCAACATCAATTTTTTGATGTACGAGGTTTGAATAGTTACTCAAGGATAAAACGGGCGCAGGTGTTCGATGTTCCATGCGTTGGAGATGACCTCCCGCCCTCGCATCGGATCTTGTATGTCCTCGGTGAGCACCTCGTGGATGATGAACGGCCCCTCCCAAGGTGGCGATAGCTTGTGCCTGTCCCTGCTGCCTTGAACTCGTCGAAGCACAAGATCTCCGACGTGGAACTCACGGGGGCGCACGTTGCGCTCGTGGTAGCACTGCAGGGCCTGCTGGTACTTGGCGCATCACAGCAGCGCTACGTCGCGCGCCTTGTCGAGTTGATCGATTGCGTCCTCGAGCGCGACTTGGTTTCCTTCCTCGGTGTAAGCCCGCACCGCTGCCGCCGTAGTCGGCGTCCGTGGGCAGGACCGCCGAGCCATGCACCATGAAGAAGGGCGAATCTCGCAAGACGGTGTGGTGCGAGACTCCACAAAGACGGACGTAGCTCGGCTACCCATCTTGCTCGGAAATTGTCGAGACGCTTGAAGATTCGTGGCTTCAAGCCTTGTAGGATCATGTCATTCGCCCTCTCGACTTGCCCGTTCGTCTTCAGGTGGGCAACAGCCGACCAGTCCACACGGATGTTGTTGTCGTCGCAGAAGTTGAGGAATTTCTTCCCCGTGAACTAGGTGCCGTTGTCGGTGATGATCGTGTTGGGTATGCCGAAGCGATAAATGATGTCGGTGAAGAACGACACCGCCTCCTCGGAGCGGACGTTGACGATGGGTCGAGCCTCGATCCACTTGGAGAACTTGTCGACCGCCACGAGAAGGTGAGTGAAGCCCCCGGGCGCTTGTCGGAGCGGCCCCACCATGTCGAGGTGCCAGACGGCAAAAGGCCACGTGATGGGGATGGTCTGGAGCGCCTGCGCCGGGAGGTGAGTTTGTCGAGCGTAGAACTGGCACCCTTCAGGCCGCCAAGACGATGTCCTTGAGTCCGCGACCGGGCCAAGAGAAACCTTTGTCGAAAGCCTTTCCGACAAGCGTTCTCGGGCCGGCGTGGTGACCGCAGGCGCCGGCATGTATCTCTTGTAACAGCTCGCGGCCCTGATCCCCGAGGATGCACCGCATGAGTATGCCGGTAGCCCCACGCTTGTAAAGTTCGCCGTCGATGAGGACGAACGCTGCTTTCGGCGGGCGCCGAGCCTCCGTCTGGTCGGAGGGGAGCTTTCCCTCAACTAGCCACTCGAGGATTGGAAACCGCCAGTCGGGATCTTCAAGGTTCAGCCGGGCGGCCGCCATGACCTCGGGTTCGCCTCCCGGTGGCTTCGCCTGCCGCACGGATGGTGCGTGTTGATCACTCAAGACCCCGTGAGGGCACCGGCACTGGATGCGGTCTTTGCGAGTACGTCGGCTGCCTTGTTGTGGTCGCGCAGCACGTGATGAAGCTCGAGGCCGTGGAACTTGCCCTCCAGATCGCGTACGGCTTGACAGTACGCCGCCATCTTCGGGTCCGTGCAGTTTTTGTCCTTCATGACTTGATCCACGACCAGCTCCGAGTCACCCCTGATCTCGAGGCGCTTGATCCCGAGCTCAACGGATTCGAGACCGCTGATCGTGGCTTCATACTCGGTGGTGTTGTTTGATGCCGGGAAGTGTAGTCGTACCAAGTACTCCATGCGCACGCCAAGAGGCGAGATGAAGACGAGGCCTACACCAGCTCCTTCCTTCATGACCGAGCTGTCGAAATACATGATCCACATCTCGTGCTCAATCGACGCCGGGGGAGTTTGAATTGGCCCACCGCCACAAAGTCCGCGAGTACTTGTGACTTGATACATCGCGGGTGCGTATGTGATGTTCTGTCCATCACCGAGCGCCCACTTGGCGATCCTCTTCGCCTCGGGTTCTCGGATGACCTCCCGAGCGGATTTGGACACCACCGTGATGGGGTGTGCGTCAAGTGCCGAGCTTGCGCTTGGTCATCAAGATCGCACACGAAGTTCGCATCTGAGAGTAGCGCGTCTTGGAGTCGGAGAGTACCTCGCTGACGAAGTACATAGGCCGTTACACCTTCTGCGACCTTCCGGGCTCTTCTCGCCGACACCACCGCAGACCGACCAGGGTTGTCGCCGAGATGTACAGGAGCATCGGCTCTCGTGGCCTGAGCGGTCAGAATTGGAGGGCTCTTGAGCATATTCTTGAGAGAATCGAGTGCCTCTTGTGCTTCGGGGGTCCACGTGAAGTGGTCGGACTTCTTCATAAGCTTGTAGGGCGGCCTCCGAGTCGCACGATGAAGCGACTTAGAGCCGCGAGGCAGCCAGTGACACGCTGCCCACCCTTCAGGTTCTTGATCGGCCCCATGTCCATGATGGCCGAGATCTTCTCGGGATTAGCCTCAATGCCGCATTCCGACACGACAAAGCCGAGGAGCATGCCCCTCGAACCCCAAACGCATTTCGGGTTTAGCTTTACCCTGTTGTCGAAGCAAGACCTCGGTGAGGTCGGGGACCAGGTCGGTGACTTGACGACGATGTCGTCGACGTACGCCTCGATGATGCATCCTATCAATTCCCCAAAGACACGTCGCATGCATCGTTGGAATGTGGCGCCCGCATTCTTGAGCCCGAAGGGCATCGTCGTAGCAGACGGCCGAACGGAGTGATGAATGAAGTCGTGAGTTGGTCCGCTATGCACATCGCTATCTGGTGGTACCCGAGTACGACGAAAACAGAGGGTTTCGCACCCCGCCATTGAATCGACTACCTGATCTATGCGAGGCAAAGGAAACAGATCCTTGGGACATGCCTTGTTAAGGCTCGTGTAGTCAACACACATCCTCCATTTCTTATTCTTCTTCTTTACAAGTGTGGTTTGCTAGCCACCGGGTGGAAGACTTCTGATGAACCCCGCACTAAGGAGCTTCATGATCTCCTCGCCAATCGCCTTGCACTTCGCCGCTGAAGCGGCGGCGCTGCTTCACCGTTTCGATCCCGGCTTGATGTTTAGCTTGTGCTCGGCAACCTCTCTGGATCCCCTTCATGTCTGAGGGTTTCCATGTGAACACATTGAGGTTCGCTTTGAGGAAGTCGACGAGCCGCTTCCTATTTAGGATCGAGCGCCGTCCCGACACGGAGGCACGGCCGTCATCGGAGACGACCTCATCCTTGACGCCCTTGGCGGCTCGAAAGAGCAGCCGCCGCTTGACGACTGGGGACATCCCGGTCCCTGATCGAGGCTCGCGGAGCCTCCTGACCGGATGATTGCCTCAATGAATCGAAAGCATTCAAGATCGCACTCAGATGCTACCGACACGCTGGTCTACGTGATGATCCCTTCACCGGGAATCTTCGCCAGGTATGTATAATTCAGCACGGTCATAAACTCAGATGCCGGCCTCCCGAGGATCGGGTGGTACGCCCCCGAGAACCCCACCACTCAAGGTGAGGGTTTCGCGCGAAGTTCCGCATGTCCCCTCGAACGTGACGGGCGATCGACCGCCCGATGGGGAGTGCTCCATCCTGCACGACCACTGGAATGGTGCGCCGACGGCCTCAAGAAACCGCGGATGCCCATGTCGCATTGTGACGTAGAGCATGTTGATCCGCTTCATCCATCGTGACCTTGTGGACCCTTTTGGACTTGAATAGGGGAGCTACCACTAGTGGGTAGGATCTAGGTTGAGGCACATGGTCGGGATGGTCCTCGCGGTCGAAGGTTATCGGAACCACTTTACATAGGACGGCTTCACGACGTCGGCCTTGAAAACTTCTCGACGGATAAGCTTCTCGCGCCGCCTCGAGGGTCTTGCCGGAGATCCCCCAAGATCATGTGCACCGCGCCATCTTCTCCCGGCACGCGCCTACGCCGTCGTTGCTGGGACGGCCCTCCTTCTTGGTCTGGTTCGCTGCTCTTGGCTTGAGGGTGCCGTTGACGTAGCTCTTCATGAGCCGGCACTCCCTGAGCGAATGCTTGACGGGGACCTCGTGCGGGAGTACAAGGCCCGTCCAGGAGCCTCTCAAGTGGTCCTTGACGTGCGGGCTTGGTCGGGTTGCCCTTGGGCGCGGCGCGATGTCTTGCGCCGCGACCATCGCGACGGTTGTCTCTTCTTCTTCGAAGCGCCGAGGCCCTTCGCCGTGGTCCACGACTTGCTTCCTTGCCTTGAGGGGTGTTGAGCGTCAGCGCGATCGCTTCTCACCGCCGGGCGTGGTTGCTCGCGATGTCGAGGAGCTCGTGGGTCGGGCGAGGCATGCGCGCCCGAGTCGGTGGATGAGGGACGGCACGCCGTGTTGCTCGAACGCCGAGATGGCGCTGCTGTTGGTTGCACCGGGAACCTCTGCAGCGCTGGAGAAGTGTCGTATGTACTGGAGACTCCCCGGCCGCCGCTGCTGCGCAGCCTCCACCGCTACGGGCGCATGTAGGTGCGATGTTCCCGACGAAGACCCGACGTAGGTCGGTCCAGTCGTTGATCTTGTCCCGTGGCAGGTGCTCGAGCCATGTCCGCGCAGAGTCGCCGAGGTAGAGCGGCGTTCTGATGACGGAAGAGGTCGCTCGTCGCCGCCACCGCATGGCAAGCGAGCCGGTAGTCCTCGAGCCACACTCGGGTTGGTGTCGCCGCCGCATCGGTGACATTGGTGAGCACCCAAAACGTGAAGGGAACTTCGCATCGTGGATGCTCTGGCCAAAGGCCCATGGACCTCTTTGGTTCAGTGACCACCGCGTCGCGTCGCCGCCGTGGCGGGCGCCTCCGCCCACGATCGTCGTGATGGCATGAGCGGTTGTCGCGATGGTTGTCGACGCTCTCGCCCGCCGCCCGGCCTCGATGGTGTTCCGTGACGCCGCGTTGGGCCCGAGGCGACTCCTGACCGCCGATGCCGCGGCTCTGCCTCCCTCCTCGCGCTCTCGATGCTGGGAAGGAGGCGGATTCGGGCCGTGCGTGACGGTGCAGCCCGCCACCCACGCCCGAGCGCCGGGCGTGAGGCCGAGCTCGCTTGTTGCGCCGCCGCCGAGCAACGCCGCGTTGTTGGCGCATTTGCCGCTTCCTCGAGGTCGCCGCCCGGACAGCCAGCAGCAGCATGGCCGCAGCGGCAAGGTTCTCGACGATCACTCAAGAGCGGCGGGCATCGCTGCCGCGCTGGGTCGATGTCACGCGCTGGCACGCCGGTTGTTGTCGCGGCGCCCGGTGCCGGTGGCGGGCGCGCCGCGGCGGGCCGGTCGGCACCGGACCAAGACTTGCGCCGGCCGTCGCCATTCCTCTCGGGCTCCTCCGCACGGGAATGTCTTGTGCAGGTCGCCGGGCCGCGAGGCTCGCATCCATGCCCGCCTCTGGCGAAGAAGGCCAGCCCTCGTCCGAGCCGGGCGCCCGCCCGCTGAAGCCGAGCCGCCGCCGCCGCCCACCGGGCGCCGGCGCGGCGCGTGACGCGAACCGCCCGGCTCGAGCTGCTTGATGTAGAGGCCACGCAGACGCTTGCATTCTGCGGGTCATCCGCTGCGGGTCCGTGCCCCTCCGAGTCGTCAGAGACCTGTGGGCGGCGCCGGCCGCGGAGGTTGTTGACGAGGCCGCCACCGGTCGCCCCGGGAGGCCGGGCTGTCCATGGGGTACATTGCGTGTACCGCCCATGAACTCCCTGCCAGGGCTCGTCTCGCTAGCCCGGAAGGCAAGGTCGGTGAGGTAGTAGGCGGCGAGCTAACACTCGTGTTGGGTTTGGCTCCAACATGCCGATGATGGCCTCACCCGAGAAGCCTCAGACTAAAGCCTCGTGTCCCGCAGCCCCGTTAGGACATGGGACGAGGCGCGGACGGCGGTACGCCCGGCGACGGACTCCGCCCGGCAGACGAAGCTGGGAGCCGAGCGCAGGTGGCTCCGTGAGTCGGGCCGAGATCCCGCGCCGCCCATCCGATCCATCGAAGTTCGCCGAGACACACGATGTGTCCCTACCGCGCGCCTAACCGCCGGGGTTCTCTACCGAAAGAAATTTGTATCGATCGCAAGGCCGGGCCGGATGGTTAGCACATGAGACAATGGGATTTAGATCGGTTCGGCCTCCGAGGAGTAATACCTCACGCCCAAAGGTGTCGAGCCGTGTGTTCCCGAGCTAGGAGTGCTTGTAGTAGGGTTACAAGCTGGTCGGGAGAGGGTGTCGAGCCCAAGTCCCTTGAAGTGATGTTTGATTTGTAGAAGGTCTAACCCTTGTAACCGTTGCCCTCCTCTCCCTTTTATAGTCACAAGGGGGAAGGGCGCAAGGGGGAAGTAAAAAAGAGGTATAGTGCTTGGTTGCTAGGATGTCCCGTCACGCGTCGCTGTCCGTAAGGACACATTGATGCGGAGTCATGATGCTAGGTCGGGGAAGCTGCCGTGTGGCCGAGCGTGGCTACTCATCCCGGGACGCTTGGCACCTCCTCCGAGTAGTTTGCTGTCGTCTTAGCCCGCCCGAGTACTTGACTAGCCCGCCACGCTTGAGCCTAAGTTTAGGCTCGAGCTCGTCGTAGGGGGTGCTTGAGTGCCTCGGGCTGAGCTTGCGTGTGGCAGAGTAGGTGATGATGGCGATGGGATGGCGCGCACCGCCGTGCCAGCATTAAGGTTCTTGTCGGGCCACCGCTTGCATGGCCGCCATCCGCTATTTGCATGGCGTGGGGAATCGTTCCCCCACGCGTGTCGGTGGTGGTGCTCACGCCTTGGGCTCACGCCGTGTGCCATGGCCCACGCACCAGTCGGGGCCGGAGACTTGTCGTGCGAGGCGGAGACTTGTCGTGCGAGGTGGAGACTTGTCGTGCGAGGCGGAGACTTGTCATGCGAGGCGGAGACTTGTCGTGCGGATCCCTCTTGTAGGGAATCGGTCGAGATGCATGAATCGGTCGAGACCTGACGTTGTCAATGGTGTTGGGTTACCTTGTGTTTAAGGAAGATCTTTTCGCCGTCAAAGGGGGCCCTAATCCGGGCCCTCGTCAAGGACGACGTACATCATCGAATGACGGTGCTCACTCGTTCATTCTTCCCACCGGGCACCGGCGGCCACCACGCCAGTAGAAAGCCCAGAAGCACCTCCGGTGGCTCTCTCGCAAGTCTACGACCCTCCGGCTTGGTCTGGAGCAACGTTGACGCCTGTGTGTGAAGGGGGGACGTTGAGACCCACTCTCTTCGTGGAGAAGCTCCTTAATTAGTGGAGTTGGCATCAAGGTGGCCAAGGGGCTTGATGAGTGCCTTTGTGGCAAGTCAAGTTGCGCCTTGGGAGAGACTTGGTGGCGGGAAGCAGTACTCTTGTGTGGAGTGCTTCAATAATGTGGACTAGGGGTGGCTTAGTGCCTACCAATACAATAGGATAAATCGTGTTTCAAGAGTTTGCTCCCATTCCTCTTGCAATCCTTGTGTGCCTCTACTTCCATAGAGTAGTATCTTGACATGATTGACTATTGATTGTAAAATTTTCGGGATAAGGATTTCACACTAGAACAACCATAGTTGCACATTTAGTTTAACTATAGTAAAATGCACATGCGACACACACGTGTTTTGCCGCATGTATTTACGAGAAAATCATTTAATGTGTTCCATCTTCTTGTGCTCTTGAATTAGCCTAAGTACTTTGAAAAATGTATTAAAGGGACTTTATAGTTATAGAAAAGAACCTATTAAACAAACATTTTTTAAAATATAATGTAAGAATTTCTAGCAAAGTTTAAATTTAATCACCTAGCTGCATTTCAACCAAATAATTAACAACACCCTGTAATCTTCTAAAATTGGTTCTTAAAAAAATTTCATCAAGTTTTCATATGTTTTGTTTTTCTTTTCTTTCTCGTACTTCTTTTTTCGGATGGTGTAATAAGGCATGATTGGTGATTTTTTAAGAAAATTTCTTCTAACCATGTCTGCAAGGTTTTTTACTCTACATCCATATCTCACACACTCCAGATACTCTATACATTTACTTAATATTAACAATCACATATTTTATTTATCCACCTCAAATTATCATCTTGAATTTAAATTCATTTCTTGCCTCTCTAGGGATTAAAACGAGAGGGAATATAAATTATAGGGACCAAAATATAATTACTAAAAAAAATAAAAGGGGCAAAACAAAAACCCCAAACCTTATCCTCTCCTCCGGTCTCTCTCCCATCCTCACTGGTGCTTCCCTCCCTCCCCGGCCAGTGCAGGGGCTCTGCGGCCGGCGCAGGAGCTCCGCGATGGGCTTCCCACCGGTGCCTCCCATCCTTCCCTCCCTCTCTCCTCCGGGTTTCACGGGCCGGCGCGTGGACGCCTACCTGGTAGGTGGTGGAGGGGCTACGCGGCGGGCTCCATGGCCGGCATGACGGCCCGCGCCCAGCGGGCAGGAAGGCTGGGACACCGCCGCCATGGGGCATGGTCGTGGCCACCTCCTCCCTTCCTAGGTTCGTGCAGAGCCTTGAGCTCGGGCGGAGTCTGTCGCGGATGCGGTAGTAGCATCGCGAGGAGGCTAGCGCTGCTCCTGGCGTGCGTCGTTCTCGGAGATCTTGGTGGCGGCACACGCCCCCCTCCTGCGGAGGTAGCTTGATGGAGGCAACGTGGAGGAGATTTCGGATGACCGGCAAATGGCTCGTTCGGCGGCGCGGAGACCTCTCGTCGCACGGGGCGACGACGGGCCTCTAGGCAGCTGCCCCGAGCATCCCTGGCGACAACCCCGAGCATCCCCGGTGGCATGGTGGAGATCACGTGGAGCAGAGGTGGCAGTAGAAGGCATCTGCGGCAGATCGACGACGAAGCTTCCATGGTGAGTGCATCGGGCGATGGTGGTGGTGACGTTGTTCTGGTCCGGGTCGAGGCGGGGGGACGCCTTCGCGGGCTTGGAGGACGTGGGCTCCGCCACGCTCGAGCGACAGGCGTCCTTGGGAGGCAGCGGGGGTGTGGGCAGCGTCCGGCGGTCCAGGAGCCTGAACCGGTTCCCACCACTAGCGCAGTTGCACGACGATGCGTCGACACCGTCCTCGAGGTTCGTCACCAAGGTGTGGTGTGGCACGTTCTCGCCGAAGGTCAGCCTCGACTACCTCACTGACGAGTTCTTCGGGCTAGGGCGGAGTTTGAGGATGATGATGACGGTGAGGAGGAGATCACCGTGTGCGGCCAATCCAGGTTCCCGGCGGCTCCCACCGAGAAGGGCGGTGACGGAGGTCAGCGGAGCTCCACTACGCGGTACGCTAGGGTGACGGAGTCGTCGCGGCTGCAGGGGGCGCTTCGTGTCGCGTCTGCCGACCGAGCGGCGAGGCGTGGCGCCTAGTGCAACCCCATGGGTAAAGCGATTTGATGGAGAGTCCACAAAAGCGGGTACGGTGAGCGAGTATGGTTAGCACGGGTGAGAAAAGAATTAGCTTTTTTGCAAAAAAGCTCTTCAAATTGCGATTTTTGTAGGTCTTCCACCCTATCCACCCCCAAATACATGGCGGGTGGGTCCGGCGTGAGAGGTAAGGCAGACACGAATTGGGTGAGAAAAAAATTCAATAGAACTCGTTCTTTATAGTGTAAAATATGTTCTAGTTTATATTTGAGAAGTTGGAGGAAGCAGTAGAACTTTAGGTTTTAAGTTTGCCTAATTCACCCCTCCCCTCTTAAGCTATGAGCATCCGATTACAATTACTTAAAGGTTGCAGCTCAATGTTCCTAAAGATTCGAGCATTATGCTATTTCTACAATTGCCAGATAACATATCCAGAACCTTTTTGTTTGCCCGTAGGAATCCGGCCTGGAGTCGTTCCTGGTGCAGTGCAGAGCGTTGTAACAAGCGGAACGAGCCGTGTTCATGCCGAGTTGATTTTTTTTTGGGCAGAGTCTGTTCGTGCCGAGTTCTTGACAAAGCCGGATTACACAACAAGCGGTAACAACAATAGTACAAATTTGCACGTACGTACGTGTACATGTTTGGAAAATCATGATGAGCACGTAATCACCTCGATCGTTCAAAGACAAAAAAATTGCAATCTCCATGGGGAAGGCAAGGCGGCTGCGGTGGGCCAAGAAGTAGGAGAGCCAGCGGCGTGCACAGATCGCCAAGGCGCCGGCGTCCACGACCATCCTCGACGTCCCCGATGACCTCCTGGAGCTCGTTCTCTCCAGCGTGTAAGCTCGCCGGTCTGCCTCTTCCGCGCCGCTGCAGGGCCGTGCCGGCATAAACCGAGGCCCTGTACAAAATTACAAAGAGAAACAAACGAAATAGAATAATAAATGACATACAATTTAATATATTAGATTTTAATCGAATGTATCAAGAATCATGGGTATTTGAATCTGCGTTGAATAGTTTCTACTTGAACAACTTCATCTTATAGTGTTTTTAGAAAAAACAATTAATATATTGATCATTAAAGGACACTAACATATATAATTGAGAAAAAATGGTAGATAGCCTACACGAACTATTAACTGCCGACAAGTGTTGTGACGAGACGGCAGTGCAGTGCCCGAGGCTATGCATTGGCCCTGGCACAATTCATCACTGCCCTAGCATCATGGATGAGAAAAAGAAAATCAATCGCGTGGATACTAGACGGGAGACGTGAATTAATGGACCGTTGTTGATTTTTTTCTTCTCCCTAGGCTATAGTATGCTGCATAGTAATTTTTTGGGGCCTTGAAACTGCACTGTGCACCGGTAGAACCCTCTTGTGCACAGGTAGGGATGAAAACGGATCGGATACGAACGGATACTGCGGATACAGATAGTTTTTCTTTCTCGGACTGAATTCTCGGATCGAATACGGATACAGACAGTACATTTTGTGTCGAATATTGATATTCATTATATTTGGATCATAGAAATTCAACTTTGAATTTCCGGATACTAATGTGGTACGGATAGTTACGGATATTAAATGTCCGGATTCGGATACGGTCTTACCATTTGAGTGTCTGACCCTTTCGGTCGGTCGGTCGGACGGATAATATCCATACCACTTTCATCCCTATGCACAGGCCTCGCCGCTACCTGCAAGCCTTGGCGGCTTGGCGCGCGTGTCGTCCGCCAGCCGGCTTCCTCCAACGCTTCAGCTCTCCACAGGCCGAGCATCCTCCTCGGCCACTACTGCGTCAACACCTTGGAGATGGAGGCCCACATGTAGAATAGAAAGAGAGGAGTCAGCAATCTCTATTGATCATCGATGTACACATATATACACTCGTATATGTAACTACCTGTGCTGTTCTCAGGAGCCGTGGCGCATGCGAGGCGACGGGCACGGGCGGAGCATGCGAGGCGATGGGCACGGGTGGAGCGCGGGCGTGCAGAGCGTGAGCGTCATGGGTGCGCGGAGTGCGCGCAGCAGTTGGAGCTGAAGCCAACGGCGCAACAGGACGATTCTCAACACACACACACACCCCGGCAGTCTCAGCTGTGGACTTGGCCGACGCAGAGGCTGGACTTGAACTCGTTGTGGAGAGCTGAAGAAAGTCCCTTCGTGAAGATGTTCGCGAACTGCTTGTCGCTGGGAACGTGGTGCACGCAAAGCTCGCCAAGAGCAACTTTTTCCCTGACGAAGTATATGTCGAGCTCAATGTGCTTGGTTCGCCGGTGGTGAACGGGGTTCTTGAACATGTATACCAAAGAGACATTGTCGCAGTAGACGATCGTGGCTTGCTTGACGCCATGATGAAGCTCGGACAGAAGGTCGCGCAGCCATTGTTAGAGCGGCACAGCGGATCTAGCTCGGCCCGCTATACCCACGAGCCGGCGCCCATCGGGCCTTAGGTTCACAGGAGCCCACAACAACAAGGCCCTAGGCCTAACTCAACCCAAAAGACTGCCTGATGGGTGAGGACTGCCCCCACCTATATGTTGCGCTCCCCCACCATCAATTTCCGCTAGGGACTAAACCCAACAATCTCCCCACACACATTGGGCCCAACTATTCCATCACAACCATCCGTGTGATCTCCCGAAGACGTTATCCAGGCCCCGAGTCCAACTCTCACAACAATCCGTGTGACCCTCCGGAGACGTGCACGGGCTCCCCCGTCACCATGTGACCCAGAGATGTTTTCCCAGATTTTTCCGACCTTCGGCTCTGATACCACTTGTAAGAGCGGCACAGCAGATCTAGCTCGGCCTGCTATACCCATGAGCCGGCGCCCACCGGGCCTTAGGTCAACTGGAGCCCACAACAATAAGGCCCTAGGCCTAACTCAACCTAAAAGACTAGCCTGATGGGTGAGGACTGCCCCCACCTATATGTTGCGCTACCCCACCATCAATTTCCGATGTGGGACTAAACCCAACAGCCATGATCACTAGGCGACGGCGTTTGCTATCTCGTGGTACCCGGCCTCTACACTTGAGAGCGACACCGTGTTCTGGCGTTTGGAGGACCAGGACACGAGAGCGTCGCCAAGATAGATGCAAAAGCCTGATGTCGAGCATCTGGTGTCGTGGCAGCCGGCCCGCCGGTCGATGTAGGCGATCAAATCTGGCTTGGCGGCATGGAGGTGGAGGTCGTGATCGATGGTGCCCTTGAGATACCGGAGGACGCGCTTCAGCATGGCGGCATGGCCATCGCGTGGCGTGTGCATGTGCAAGCACACCTGCTAGACGGTGTATGCTATGTCGGGTCGCGTCAACGTGAGGTACTGCAAGGCACCCGCCATGCTGCGGTACCAAGAGGCGTCGGTGAATGGCTTCCCGTCGGTTGCTGAAGCTTTGGCCTTGGCATCCGCTGGAGTCGTCGCGGGCTTGCGATTGGACATACCGCACGCCCAGACATCACGTGCATATGCCTGGGACAGGTGAAAGCCATCCGGTCGGCGCTGAACATCGATGCCGAGGAAAAAGCACAGGGCGCCCATATCCCTTATCTTGAACTGTGCCTTGAGGCAAGTGACGATCTTCTGAAGCAGGGCAGGTGACGAGGCCGAGAGGATGATGTCGTCGACGTACAAGAGAAGATACGCCATGTCGCCGCCAGTAGTACCGAATAGAGAAAAGTAGGCCCGTGACTGAACAAAGCCGAGTGTGAGGATGAAGCAGACGAAGCGGTTGAACCAGGCTCTTGGAGCTTGTCGTAGATCGTAAAACGAGCGAGAGAGTAGGCAGACATCATTGAGGCGGCTCGGGTCGACGAAGCTAGTGGGTTGCTGGTAGTAAACCAGCTCCTGGATGTTCCCGTGAAGAAATGTGTTAGGGACATCGAGATGATTCGCCGGCCAGCCATGGGCGGCGACCAGCGCGAGTGCGGTGTGTAATATGGCCGGCTTGACGATGGGGGAGAAGGTCTCGGTGAACTCAATGTCGGGGCACTGATGAAACCCGCGAACGACCCAACGCGCCTTGTAATGATCCAGCTTCCCGTCGGGCTTCAATTTGATCCAGAACACCCATTTGCCAGTGATGATGCGAGCGTTTGGCAGTTGAGGGATGAGCGTCCATGTCTGATTTGCCATCAGTGCGTCGAATTCCACTTGCATGGCCGCACGCCAGTTGGGATCCTTCAGGGCGACGCCAGCGGAAGTGGGGACCGGCGACAACGTCGGCGACGTCGCCGCCATGGCGTATTGGGGGTTGGGCTTGAAGACCCCAGCCCAGGCGCGTGTTGTCATATGATGTGTGGGTGCAGCGGCGTGAGGCGTAGCATTGTGCGTGCCGGCGGTTGATGGTGTGGAAGAAAAAGCCGGCGGTGGCATAGTTGGCTGCGCCATTGGTAGCGATGATGCCGGCGGCAAGGTGGGTGCCCATGAGGTGGACGACGCTGGTGTCGGGGATGGCGCCCGTGTGGAGGATGGTGTCGACGCGGCCGGTGTACGAGCGGGAGTAGATGTCGCGCTGCGACGGATGTGCATGACGCGCACTGAAGGTGATGGGGGCGCTGTTGCTGGAGATGGCATTGGCGCCCACGGTGGTGAACCACGGAGCTGCTGCTGCTTGTGCAGTGGAACATCAGTGTTGGGCATAGTCATGGACGGTGCGGACTGAGGCGGTGGTGTCTGTGCGTGTTCCTGAAAGGGAAAATGCTGCTCGTCGAAGACCACGTGCCGCGACGTGATGACGCGCCGCGAAGCGAGGTCGAGGCAGCGATAGCCTCAGTGGTTCGCCGGGTAGCCGAGGAAGACACATGTGATGGAGTGCGGGCTCAGTTTGTTCGGTGTCGTGGCGTTGATGTTGGGGTAGCATAGGCACCGGAACACACGAAGCTCGTCGTAGCGTGGAGGTGTGCTGAGGAGGAGATCATGCAGTCACGGTCCCGGTGGCGCGGCACTGATGATGATTGATGAGGAACGTCGCTGTGTTCAGAGCCTCTACCCAAAACGATGGAGGAGCTGCACTGTGAAGCAACAAGGTACACAAACAATAGTTAATGGTATGTAGCACTCTCTCTGCCTTTCCGTTCTGCTGAGAAGTATACGAGCGGAGAGAAATGTTGTGCATCGAGAAGAAGGCTCGTAGGGCATTGGAATCATACTCGCAACCATTGTTAGTTTGCAAGGCAACAAGTGGAAGCCGGAATTGGGTGAGAACGTAGGCATGAAAGGAACGGATGATCGGAAAACCTTCAGACTTATTATGGAATTGGGAAAAATGTCCTTGTTTCAGAGGAGCTAAAGGGGAGGCGAACATGCTTGTCAACACGACATGAGTGGCAGGAACGCACCTCTATTTTACAGCTAAAATTGAGTGATTGCAGAATCTGAGACATGGAATTGGAGCCGGGGTGCCCAAGTCACTGGTGCCATAGACCAACCGACGGCGCCGTCTAAGCAGTGAAGGAGGAAGGTGGCGGGCGTGCGTGGTAGAGCTCGTCGGAGTGTCACAGTGGAGAGTCTCCATTCCGTGGGAAGATTCTTTACAGAGAAACCATAGGATCAAAATCAATGGAAATGTTATTATCACGAGTTAGCTGTCGAACTTAAACAAGATTTTTGATAAGAGATGGAGAGACGAGAATGTTACGAAGGGGTAGAGGGTTAGAATTTGTTGGAATGGAGGTGTCGGCATGCGTGATAGGCAGAGCACCATTTTCGATGACAATGGAGGAGGAGACAGGTGAGGGAGTGGAGGTTACCGACGGATGAGGACATGTGGTTGCTTGCACCGTATCCGAGACCATTTCGACGAGCTGGGGTTGCGTGTCGGCACGGTGCCGGGCGGATTGGAGCACTGTAGAGCACCGATTGTCCTGGTGTTGACCAGTGGCGGAGAGGGCAGCAGGAGCGGCTGATGTAGGGCTGTCATGACCTGTTGGGGTTGAAACGATGGACGTGGGCTGAGGAAACCCGATCCGGGGGCCCGTATAGTCATGGACCAGGCCTGGAGAAGGCTTGTCCAGGGATTATAACCAGCAACCCACGGAGCGGGGGTGGTGTTGGAGTAGTGTTGTTGACCGCCGCCGCCGCCGGATCTCTGAGCGCCAGAGTAGCCACCACCGGCGCGGCCCTTCTTCTTGTTCCGTGGTACCCACCGATCCACTCGAGCACCGCCGCGGAGGCACCAAGAGTCCTCGCAGAGGGCCTGGCCAGCGGACCCTGGATCCGATTGCAGAGGAAGGGGTCGCGGATGTGCCATCGAGGCGAGCCGTTGTTGACGGTGAAATTCCGTCAACCTAGCCATGAGTTTACCTTCGGTGTTGGCATGAATTTTATATCTTACCCATTGGTACTAACCCCCTGGGTATAACAAGTTCGTTCGTGCATGTCGGTTTTGGAGTTTAGTGTTTATGCAGGATTTTAGTGTTGAAAGCAAGACTCGGATAAGTTCATCAAGCACCTCATGACAAGACCTTGAAGCCCGGTACAAGTCAAGTAATGAAGTAAACATGACTCCAAGAAGCCAAGGGACCAAACCCGAGAAGATGAAAAACTCCGAGGACCCAGTCAGAAAACTGCCGAATCTTGCGGACAAGGAGCTTCATCCAATCCCCCGGCGACAAGGGCCCACATGCAGATCGGTGGAAGACTCTAGAAGACTCGGAACCGACACGGGCGAAGGTGTAACGCATCAGAGTTTTCAAAATCGGAAAACCCAAAGATTCGTCTCGTGATAGTCCCCGGATCGACGCTATCACGCATGGGCATTCATCACGAGATAAATAACACGGTCATACATCGAAATAAAGCATCAGAGTATGAATAATAATCTGATTATTACATGTCCTGATTATTCGGAGTACATCAATACTCGCCTCTTGGCGGAATAACAGAAATAAGAGCCTACGCAGCGGTAGCTAGTCTTCAAAAGGTGTCTCCATCTTCAGGCATCTCCCACAGGCATCCTTGAGCGAAGCGTCGTGCCCCCTCAGCCGTACCATCCGTCGGCATTGTTGTCGAGTCGGACTCGCACCGCAAGCTCGGGGCTATCCCCAAGGATCGGGATAGGTCCACGTCACCAACCGTATGCAAGCTTTAAGTGGCCTATTTCTAAGGGGAAAAGAGTATCTCAAGGTAGTAGCAGGGTTTCCTATGCAGCAGCAGCAAAAATAGAGTAATATCTCCATAAGTTCACCATATCCCATATCTCTTCCACATACGGATACATCCGGTTACCCGGATCACCGCCACCATCACCTATCTCCATCTAGGGTCTAGGTGCGAGAACTCCCACCTCGCACCTCAATGGTTGCACCCGGATCCGCGAGGTAGAGGGAGCAACTCTCCTCTCCCGAATACAACCACGGCTCACCAATCACACTCATCCTATAAGGGGAGGTAGAAATCCCAAAACGTAAGAGTCGAGAAACAACGGGCATGTCCATAACCGAGGACGCGGCTATACGATAGATCTAAACTCTGCAGAGCGTGTACACCAAGACCCAACTGAATAGTACCCGGACGGTGTGCACGGCCGATCGAGCCTATCCTACGGCGAACACCTAGGAGTTACGGTTCCCATCCTCGCATCCGGGTCTCACGGTCCCCCGCAAGAAGACCACCCAGAATGTGAAAATGCCCCTGTGGCCACACGGGAGTCGTGACCGAGAGGGTAGACTCACTCCCACCTCTCCCCACCGATACCCCGCTATCCTGGCCGGTGTATGGTACCGACTTGCTAGGGTCGAACGGCCCTATCCCCACTCTCGGCGAGGTGGTGTGTACGAAAGTCCCGTGTAACAGGCGACCCACTCGGTTTCGCATCGGGCGAGCTCATATCCTCCAAGTCATCACAAAATCCCCAACACCGTGCTCCTAAAACGGTGTACCGCCATAGGTACCAACTCGGGCAACATCCGAGAAGACGATCCCTGGGCCCCTATCCCAGATCAGGTTGTCTCGAGCTCACCCCCGCCAAAATATCCCAAAACGCCTTCTCCTGCCGGTTTTTCCCAACACACGCCAAGAAACTACCACAATAATCCCAACACATGCACAGCAAGCTCAGCACATCATCTAGCTTAAGTAAACAGTAGTAGGTCAATCAAGGACAAGTATGTAAAAGAGGCTATGCATGGGTTCATCATATCCATCTCTATGCATTAAATAAAGCACTAGCAGTTCTAAAATAGCCATGCCTAATGGGCATTCAAAGATGGTCGGGCGTGAACTGGTATGAGTGGTCGTCAGAGCCGAGGTCGTCGTCGTAGTCCCGGGTTCGCTCTCCGCTCCCAGCTCCTAGAAGCGTATTTAAAATAAATACTCGGCTACTAGATAGCAATAAATCCAAGATAAAGAGCAAATAAGATCCAAAAAGAGGCAAACTCTAGTCTAGCACGGAGTTTGGGTTTTTAGAAGATTTTCAGAAGAAGTTTCATATTTTTCGGAGCTAAAACGGATTTATTATGAATTTCCAAAGATAAAATACATTTCCGGCGCCGGCCATGGTGGAAGCAAACATGGCGCACGTGGCGGCGACGCTGGCTAACGGGAGCTCTCGGTGCAGTGCGGGTGGCTGCTGCCGGGAGTTCCCAGCGTACGCAGCGCGTGAGCATGCGTGAAGTGCGTGAACCGCATGTCCGAGCACGCCGACTCACGCGGCTCGGCGCAGGTGCCGCGCGTAAAACCCGGTGGCTCGGCCATGATGCCCGCGATGGCACGGGCGCGGGGAAAGACCACGGCGGGGCCAAGGCTGCTAAAGAGGGGTCGGTGGCCAAAAGGCTCGACCTGTGCGTCCCAAGGACGGCTCGCAGCGATGCCCCGGCAGTGCATGGCGGCGCCGCGCCGGGCGAGCGAGCACGGTGGTCTAGCGAGAACGGGAAACAAGCAGCGCGCATGTGGTGGTGAAGGCGCAGACTGCAAGATCGACGGCTCCCGGCTTGTGGCCGGCTGCCGCCGGCAGCCGGACGTGGCGGCGGGCGCGGCGCCGGCGGGCACGCGGCCTGCACAAGGCGCATGGCGGCTCAAGAAAGTGCGACCACACGGCCTCAAGGCCGGGCGCCACGTAAGGGGTCACAGGCGGTGCTCACCTAGGGCTGCAGGGACGGCAGAACCGGCGGCGCGCGGCGGTGTGGCGCGAACAGCGGGAGTAGGGAAGCAGAAGGCGCTGGCGTCCTGTGGGTCCGGCTCCTTCCCACGAGGCCCTTCGCGGCGAGGTGGCGCACCTCGGTTAGCTCCTCGCCTCCTTCTCCCTCCTTCTCTTCCCGTGAGGCGGGCGAAGTGGGGAGGACTCTGGCGGCTAGGGTTTGGGAGCTTCCCGAGCGGTGCCTTCTATAGGCAAGGTGGTGTAGGGCGGCGTCGACGGCGGATGGGCCATGGCGCGGAGCTTGGCGAGGCCGGTCCTTAGGCGGTGCGGAGCGGGGGAAAAGAAAAAGGGGAAAGGAAGGAGGAAGAAGGTGGGTGATGTGGCGATCACAACGGGTCCATGGGCGGCGAGTGCGGACCGTGATACCGGGCCGAGGGCGTGGGGGAAAAGGAGAGGTGCTCACAGAGAAAAAGAGAAGAGGGTGGTTCGTGCGGACTTGAGGAGGGCTTATGACCCGAGAAGGTTACCTTTCTATTTCTTTCCACTCCTTTTTCTATTTTAGATTCAAATTTGAATGTAAATTCAAATTTGAAATCTCACAATCAAACTCCAAATAAAACCAAAAGAACTCCAAGTTTCTCACACTAACATTTTTATATTTCCTAGAAATTTTATTTAGCTCAAAATAAATCTAGGAATTAAAGGAGAAAAAGGAAGACATCCTTAAATAAGTTGATAATCACCAAATAATTCATCAAATCAAAATTTTAAATCCACAATTTTGCATTTTTGAGGGAATTTCCGTCAACCTAGCAATGAGACTCGGTGGGCATGAATTTTATATCTTACCATTGGTACTAACCCCTGGATATAACAAGTTCGCTCGCAGCGGAGAGTTTGATGAGCAGAGATAGGAGGGAAAGCAAGACTTCCGAAAAGAGCCTAGCACCTCGTGACAAGACCTTGAAGCCCTGACAGAGTCAAGCAATGAAGTGAACATGACTCAAGAAACCCAAGACCAAGCATGACTAAAACTCCGAGGATCACGTGTTGAATCTTGACAAGGAGCTTCATCTAAACCGCGATTCACTGTCACCCACATGCGTATGGAGACTAAGACAAACATTCACCGAGGAAGGGTGACTCAAGATCAAGGGCAGAAGGATCCTTCCGGCTCAAGGCTGGACTTGCCCATTTCGGGTCCATTTGTGCCTTTGACCTAGCCGCCTTCATGACTATTTATAGCCCCTCATCAAGAGCCACGCATCAACTCATTTGTCATCAATATCACGAGGCAAAGAAGGGAGGGACACCATCTCAGAGGAGAGGGTCAGCTAGTTGTCTAGGAGGATTTCCTCAACACGGCGTCAAAAGTTGCAAGGAAGACTCACGCCGGAGTTCCATGAGCTAGAAGCAAGATCGTGGTAGATCCGGTGGTGATCTTGCATGTATCATGTATCATGTTGAATTATCATTGCAACCACATTTCAGCGATCAAGTGCTTCTTCCGACTTTGATTTCAATTGGCCTTACTTTGGAGGATCTATTCAAGTGGAGAAGGAAGATCATAGAGGGAGGTTCGCTTGTAGCCGAGGTGGCTAGAGGTGATGACCTTCCAAGAGATTTCAACTTATCCAAGGACTCGAGGCTAACCCACATGAATTGGAGTTGGCCAGAAGGTGGCTCAAAAAGGTGGGCATCTTGAGGAGTTGGACGAAGCCAAGATTTAAAGAAGCTTTTTATGAGATTCAAGGCTATTTCTTCTTTGCTGGAACTTCAACAAGAGCTTGATCCAATCTCTACAGAGGACTCATCCCTCTCATCTCAAGCTACCTCCGATCATAGATTAGATTCGCTTTTGTGAAGCAGATTAGATCAACAAGCACTCACCAAGTTCAAAGCCATAGACAAGGTGTTCTGGCAATAGATTGATTCTTGCATCGACATTTGTTCCAACCATTCGATACCTTGTTCACACTTGAGGGAAGAAGGGTCCCTGCTAATGATGAGGACTTGTCCGCTAGCAAGTCCAAAGGAAGTTTGAAGGATATACACCGTAACAAGCCCCTTGTGAGTTGCGGAGGAACAAGTGACCAAGATTCGATCATTGCTTGTCAATATTTAATCAGTTTTCTTTGAGAAGTTTTCTTTTTGCATCTACTAACTTTGATCATCCTCAAAATCAATCTAATCTAGTTTAACTCAACCCTAGTTTTACTTAGATATTTTTCGTTTGTATATATTGTATATTGCAACCCTAACTGGAGATGGATGCTATCTCAACAAACCCGAAAATGTGGATGATCCAAAATGTGCTAAGGAGACGTGAAGCACAAGCTAAAAGCTAGAATTTGTAGATCCAAAAGCGGATGAAGGATTCGCCGTTGGTTCATTCAAGTTTGAATCACCATCTAAGCCCTGGAGAATCATTCCACCGCCAGCGATGGGAGAACAACCGAGCCTATGTGCAAGTTGGAGCTATGCACCCGATATCGCCATACCAATCTTGGGCATCGTGAAGATGTGCCATGAAGGTCGACACACCACTTCATCCCCGCCGACTTCGTGGTGCTCGAGATGGGAGAGAGGGAGAAGCCACCACTCATCCTTGGGAGGCCTTTCCTCAAGACCGTGGGAGCTACCAATTATGTTGGCAAGGGGGAGATCAAGTTCGACATTGACGGCGAGAGGAGTTCCTTCAAGTTTTGACCACGCCTCGAGGTATGCAATATGATTGAAGTTAAATATGTTCCACCTCATCGTCGTGTTGTTAAGGAAGAACCAAGGAAGAAAGAAGAGCCGAAGAAGAAGGAAGTGAAGAAAATCAAAGAAGTTGTTGCATCCGTCAAGACAAAGGAACAAAAGCCGCCTGTGAAGACCAAAAAGATGACTAAGCCGGAGAATAAGCCCATGCCCAAGATGGTGCAGAAGTGGGTACCCAAGATTGCAATGCCTGCAAAGAGCGTTGATCCGAAGTAATCAAGTGAAGAAGTCCAGCCATGGACTATAAACGAAGCGCTAGGCGGGAGGCAACCTGTTTCGTCGAGTCAAGAATAAGCTACCGGGAGGACAACCCGATTCAAGATTTTTCGAGTCTTTTCAAGTAAGTTAGTTTTGAAATTTACTATGCAAGACATTAGACTTAGAGTGGTTGAACAATATTAGAGACATAATTCTTGGTTGAATATTTTGTTTGGATCATAAACTCTTTACATGAACCATCCTATGTGTTGTTTGCTTCTTTTCGAGAAACCAAACCAAATAAATTCATAACCTAACTCAACCTTTCATCCTCTTTATGATGTTATGGTTGACTTGTTTTACATGCTAAAAAAACACGAGTAGAGCCACGACTTGTACCTAGATGTTATTTAAATTTCAGCATGTGGTAGGACTCGCGTGAACCTAGAAATTAACTTTTGGTTGGTTTAAAAATCCATATCCTTGGTTTCTCTAAGATTAGAATTTTTCTAAGCCTCATTTAATTTTATTTCATTCAAAATCTCTCTCATTTAGCCAAAATTAGAACCTAAACCTATGCCCCCATGATCAAGCCGGGGAAGTTTGCTCTCAACTAATGAAGGCAAACAATACCGGTGAGACCGACATAAATGTAGTCGGAAAATATTTTCGACTTACATCTTGTTTTTAATGCTTTAAAAACTTCTCTAAATTTATGCTTGAGCTCATCCATAGCTCTGAGTTTATTTTTAATTTTCAAAATTAGAGGAATGCTTAGCCTTAAGACATGCTTAGAGGGAGGCAATCTAGTTAAGCAAATCATGCATGCACCATGATGCATCACGGGATGCTCTTCCAACAACTTTCATCAAGGCCACATGCAAAGGACAAGCATGGGTGGGCAGCAAGCCTTGTTTTGCAGAAAATTCATGGAGGCATGTGAAGCAAAGGAGCATGGACATGACTCAAAGCAAATACATCAAGTGGAAGGACCAATAATGCAAGCAAAGGAGTGGATGAGAGAGTTTGGGCGGTGCAACTTGTGGAGCACGCGAGCACAAAAGTCACAAAGTGAAGATGATCACGCTGGAGGAAAACCGAGCTAGGGAGGGCCAGATGCACCCTAGGCCGGTCGGCCTAGGCCGGCCGGCCTCCTCTATATAAGCCCCCGGTGCTCTCATTGTGTAAGTTGCTCATTCTCTCCTTGTTGTGTGCTTGAGCTCAAGTTTTAGTCCGTAACCACCTTAGACTTAGCCATCCTTCCCAAGTTTGTTTTGCCCAACAAATCACACCTTAATCCACTCAAAGTCCATACTCCAAATAATATTTGTGTGCTTTTGTTACCGGTTAAAACCCGGGATTATATTAGAGAGAGTGTGCTGCAATCATGTGGAAGAAAACCATGAGTCTCTTCACCAAGAAGAAGGGTCTCGTCCGTCAAGCCATCTTCGATGCCTTCGAGGAGGCACTGCTTCCCGAGTCTCCTGAGCATGGAGGAGGACACGGCACCGCCGAGGAGGAACGACACTCTCCTCCTCGGTGGCATGAGGGCCACAAGGAGCTGCCATGAGGTTCACCGAACCTCAAGGGCGCAGGAGCTGCCGCCCCACCTCATCGATCGACGCGATCATCCTCCACCTCCATACACTCGGTATTCCAAGTATGGCTTCATTATCATCATGCCGAGGAGGAGGAGGAGAACTCAAACTCGCCTTGAGAAGAGGTTGTGGCAAACGCCGACTTCGACGATCAAGCTCTCAACTCATTGGGTTTTATATGGACATTTATTATATGTTGGGGCACCTTGGATGGGTGCAATTCTCCAACGGGGTGTCGGCAAATACCCACAAGGAATTTGCCTTGGAAATTCTAATGACCATGGCGCCTATCCTTGATGAGGGGGTGCCGAGTTTATCATTCCGGTTGGAGGGAATTCAGCAAGTGGTTCCCTTTGAACATATTAGGGAGCTACTTGGTTTCCAAAAGGGAGCTCCGGAGAAAGTAGATGTGCCCTCCAACAAAGGAATGTTGGATGGATTTTGGAATTCGATCTCGGGGGAAGCCCACCAACAAAGGAATTCTATCCGGAACCCCATCATCCAAGTATTTCACTCATGGATGTGTAAAAGGATTTTGGGGAGAATGAGGGAAACAAAGGTGACCGACACGGAGTTGAATTGGCTTTACTCGGCTTTAATTGCCAGGCAGCCAATAGACCCCTCCTACCTCATGATCAACCGGTGGTGTTGTGAAGCAACATCGGGATCGGGAGATATTGGTTCGGGGTGTTACCTCTCCATGTTGGCTATCTCTTAAGACCGGTATTCCAAGAAACCCGAGCATCTTCTACGGGACCTCTCTCGGATTTGAATACATGAAGCAAGGAAAATATATAAGTGGAGTTGAGAGAGGAGGCTTTAAAGTGGCCAAGGTGAACTTACCCCTTCCGGATGCAAGACTAATATAAGACTCTTTATTCAAGGGAAGGAAGATTGGTTAGAGGAAGGACTCCTTGTGCCAGCAAGGAAGAATAAAAGAGGAAGAATTGTAGAAGAAGGATCCTCTTCGGCACAAGAGGGAGGTGCACAACAAAACTATGTGCCACCATATGGAGGAATTCCTACACCGCCAAGTTACTACGGAGGGCCACCAATGCAAGCATGGGGGAGTGGTGCAGCCATGCCCCCACAAAATTATGTGGTGCCCAACGTAACCTTTGCAGAGCACTATGCACAATTTCCTCAACCACAACAAAGTGTGGCCATAATTGGAGGATATGCTGCAAGGAACATGCAAAACATTGCAGCCATCCAATCCAACGCGGCTCAATTAGGTGAAGGCAATGCAAACATTGCCTATGAGCTTGGGCGCCTTCACCTAGTACCGCCGGATCAATTCGTTGGAGGGGATGTCCAATCCTATTATGAGCAAGGGTACAACCACCAAGATTATCAATACCAACCACCGGCGGAAGATTAGAAGGAGGAGCTTTACTTTTCTTTTCTTTTCCCTTTTTCTTTAATTTTCAGCTTGTGTTTGCTTATGTATGCGTAGTGTTTTCAATTTTTATTTAAATTTCCAGCATGTGTGTTAGTTTGTTTTCAACATGAATATAGTCACCACCTTGTTTTTACCTTTGGCAAAGTTACAAAATTTATGCCATGATGATATATGATTATAATTGCCACTTTGTTTATCTTTGTATTTGTTTTATGCATGATTAAGCTAATGCTCTCTTAAAATACAAATCTGAAATTATCTAAATGCTAGCTTAATCTTTAGCAGAGGTTATGATAAAAATAAAGACCCATAGTGTTTTATGTGCTCTCAAGTTTTAGATGAATTAAAGATGATTTTTATTCCTAAAAGTAATGCTAACCTTGTCATAAATATCACTTGCGTGTTACTCTACCTATCCAGAGCCTTATAAATATTTGAGTACATAAACCTTAGTGTACAAGATTTATTTTTGGGTGAGTTATTGCAGGCCATGATTTCTCTGGCCCGAGACTAAGAAGCTGGTCATTCCGTTTTGGGTATCTATCTTATTGCTAGCCTTTTATCCGTGCATTGTGTATCCCCACATCGGAGATCTCACAAACATCGCCGGATATCCACCCTTAAAACCAAATATTATCTTTTGTGATTACCTCCTTGACCACAACCTATCGTTGAGTATGGATCATCAATTCAAGGAAGATTGCAAGATGGTGCCAAAATTGAAGATTTCAAGTATCTCTCCAAAGGAAAAATATTTCCGGTACCTACCTTATCTCTATCACCTCTCTGCCCGAGGACGAGCAAACGTCTAAGCATGGGGGAGGAGGTAGGTACAATGCAATTTTAGAGTTCAAAGGGGAGCAAATAAAAAAAGAGAAAGAAAGAAAAAAGAAGAAGAAAAAAAAAGAAGAAGAGAAAAAATATATATATGAGAGTATGAATAAAATAAAGTGAACTCCCCGGTTCTCTAAAGTGCATTAAGAATTTCAAGGTTTCAAGATTAAAAGATCCAAACTCATTTTTCCAACCATGTGCAATCCGATAACGAGGACTTCCTTTGTGCCTCGGGATCACTCTTTGCCATTTGCACATGTCCACCTATCTCAAGTGTGTGTATTTTTCTCTCCCCCTCCTTGATAAAATATTATTTTCCAATGACCTTTTTGACGAGTCTCAGTAAGACCATGAGAAGCTTGTCTTGTTTTGACAACATCTCATTTATAAAATCTTGGTAGGAATAAACTTTCCAAAAAAGCTCCATATAAAGCCTACCACTTATATGAATGTTATGAGAGGGAAAGGAGTAGAATAAATAGGCTTGAGAGACAAGATGAGATGAGAGTTCATGAGCAAGATGCAAGATGATTTAAATTTGTGAACTTGGTTTAGCTCTTTTTCATCTCATTCTTTATTTCAAAATATCTGAGATCTATTTTGAATTTTGGGAGCATGTTAATACTTGTGGGATAAGCTTAATTGATAATCTACCCTCCGTAGGGATGAAGGCTAGTACATTATGAAACCTTAACAAATTAAATTTTTGAGAGCATTATGTTTTCTCATGTATAAACAAGTGCAAGGTTTAAACAATGAAGGGCAACGATGATATCCATCGAAGGCTTACTCGAGGACGAGCAAGGTTTAAGCATGGGGGAGATGTTGACGTGAAATTCTCAACCTAGCCATGAGTTTACCTTCGGTGTTGGCATGAATTTTATATCTTATCCATTGGTACTAACCCCCTTGGTATAACAAGTTCGTTCGTGCATGTCGGTTTTGGAGTTTAGTGTTTATGCAGGATTTTAGTGTTGAAAGCAAGACTTCCGGGATAAGTTCATCAAGCACCTCATGACAAGACCTTGAAGCCCGGTACAAGTCAAGCAATGAAGTAAACATGACTCCAAGAAGCCCAGGGACCAAACCCGAGAAGATGAAAAACTCCGAGGACCCAGTCAGAAAACTGCCGAATCTTGCGGGACAAGGAGCTTCATCCAATCCGAGGAGAAACTGACGACAAGGGCCCACATGCAGATCAGGGAAGACTCTAGAAGACTCGGGAACCACGAAGGAGGGGTGCCAGTGGGCCGGCGGCCCGGCCGCCACCCATTTCGGGGCCACCTTTGACCTAGCCGCCATTTGGGCTATTTATAGCCCCGAGGCCAGGAGCCACGCATCAACTCATTCGTCATCGGCCGCCGAGGAGCAGAGAAGAGAGGGACACCATCTCGGAGAGGAGAGGGTCGAGCTAGTTGACTAGGATCTCCCTAATGACATGGGAACCTTGCAAGGAAGACCATGTCGGAGTTCCTGAGCTAGAAGCAAGATCAAGGTAGGATCCCGGTGGTGATCTTGATTCATGTATCATGTAATGTTGAATTATCAAGTTGCAATCCGATTTCTAGTGATCGAGTGTTTCTCCCACGACTTTTGATTTCAATCGGCTTTTGTATCTTAAGATCTATTCTAGATAGATCATAGAGGATGTTCTTGTAGCCGTGGTGGCTAGAGGTGCATGCCCCGACCTTCCAGAGAGATTTCAACTTGTCTTTGGACTCGCCTGAGAACCCGCACGAATAGGGGTGCGCAGACAGTAACGGTGGCTCCAAAAGGCGATGCCTTGAGTTGGACGGAAACCGTGATTTAAAGAAGCTTTTATGAGATTGAACTTGTTTACTTCTTCCTTTGCTCGGAAACTTCAACGAAGGTTTGATCCAATCTCTAGATTGGTTTATCTATCCCCTCTATCTCTTGCTACCTTTCATAGATTAGATTTGTTTTTGTGATGTTCTCTAGATTAGATGCATTTAGATTCTCCTTTGAAGATCAAAGTTCTCGGCTTTATTAGATTGATTCTTGCATCGCACATTGTTCCACTTGATTCGATACCTTGGGTTCACACTTGAGGAAGAAGGGTCCCTTGACTACGACGGAGGATTTGTCCGCTTGCAAGTCCACTTGAAGTTTAATACGGCCTTGGCATCTTGGGAGTCAAAAGCCTCCTCGAGAAGTAGGTAAGACATTACACCGAATGTGGGGAGGGATTTGGATTTGATGATGGGCTTGAGGAGTATTTGGGACGAGGCCACGGAGGAGGTTAAGCACTTGGCTCGGTTCAGAGATGGGGTGACCGACGCTGAGCTGACCGTGATGCGCTTGAGCTTGGTGCAATAATCATGGATGGAGAGGTCACCCTCTGGGTGGAACTCAGCCTCTAGAAGGACGCTGCCGAGCTCGTCATGGAAGTGCCCCTCGATGTCGGACTAGAGGAGAAGGCGGTGATGCGAGGCTTGTGGACAAGGTCGAAGACGCATGGTGGAGTAAATCCAGTTGACAAGGCAGTTGTCACGACGCCCACGGTGCGATGAGCAATGGGCGTTAGATAGCGAACATGGTCCTCCAAGCCGAACTTGCCGAGGACCAAATCGAAGCAGCACTGCCATTGACTGTAATTGGCGGTGTTGTAGTCAAGGATGACGGGAACATGGTTTTTGATGTTCACCGTCTGGATGATGTGAGGCTGGTTGGGAAGAGCAGCATCAAAGGTAGTATCATCAGAAGAAACAGAGGAGTGCGGCCGCCATGAACGCCGAAGCAGAGGCAAAGGGATTGATGTCGGTGTCTGATACCATGTAGAATAGAAAGAGAGGAACCAACGATCTCTATTGATCATCGATGTACACATATATACACTCATAGGTGTAACTATCTGTGCTATTCATCAGAAGCCGTGGCGCATGCGAGGCGACGTGCGCTGGTAGAGAGCACGGGCGTGCAGAGCGAGCGCGTCGTGGACGGCGACCGCGTCATGAGCGCACGAAGTGCGTGCGTAGAGCGCACGACAGTTGGAGCTGAAGCCAACGGTGCAACAAAACGAGTCTCAACACGATGCTGTCAGACAGCTCCACGTCGTGTTCCTCCCGTCGCCACCGCGGCCAGCTGAGCTCCTCCGCCAGCACCTCTCCCTCGACTTCCTGGATGCCCCGTCCCGCCGCCTTCTCGGACAGCCATGAGCTTGTGCTCACCGACAGCCACAACGGCCTCCTGGGTAGGCTTGATAACTAGTACGCCGTCGTGTGCGATCCCTGGGCCAGGCGGTACCGGGAGCTTGATTTCCCATGGGTACATCATGGAGAGAGATACTTTAGAGCCAGCGACTACCACTGCCTCGGTGCCTTCCTCCTCGACGCTGGTGACACAGGTTGTTGTGGTGACCTCGATGCCCGCATATCGGGCTTTAGGTTGCTGTGTGCAAGGCTGGTCCGGGATAACAGGGACTACGTGATCTTAGTTGTGTAGCACAAAAAGTGGAGAGAAGGGTTCCAACCTGGCCAAGTGTGGGACTGTCATCTGGAGGTAAAATGATCCTGATAGAATCATGTCTGAGTTCAGTGCCAAATTATACAATGGGGGTATACTTACTTCAGGACGAAAATCATCACAAGATGGACTCTGCTAGAGCTAACTTCTTTTGGCATGGACCCCACATGAAATGGAGGTAGCATATGGCAAAATGGGATCTGATGGCTACTCCTAAAAAAACTGGAGGTGCTGGTTTCACTAACACTAGAGTAATTAATAGATGTCTGCTTTCCAAATGGCTTTTTAAAATAGAGAGAGGATATGATACATTATGCTGCATCTTACTACAAAAGTATCTAGGAGAGAAGGGGATCTTTAGCTATAAGAAACATTATGGGTCACAATTCTGGAAGGGTTGATGGCAGTTAGAGAAGATGTGGCTAGAGGTGTGGTGTATGAGGTGGGCAAGGGGAAGAAAATAAGATTCTGGCATGATGTACATGTGGAGAGGGAACTGTCCATTGAAGATTGTGTGTCATGAGATAGATTTTTGATATCTGTAACCAAAAAGAATGGTCAGTCTTCAAAGTGTTAAAACATGGGAGTGTGGACTTAACTTTCAGAAGGAATTTTGGAGAGGTCGAAGAGCAGGAGTGAGAAAATCTACTAATGCTGCTTGAGGGGGTGAGCCTTTCCCAAGAACCAGATTCAGCCAGGTGGTGCCTGGAGAAATCTGGTGATTTATCTACCTCCTCACTTTACAATGCACTTACCTTCCCTGGTGTGCCAAACAGATGGATGATTAGCATCTGGACAGCAAAACTACCTTTGAAAATCAAGATGTTTTGTGGCAAGTGTGTAATGACAAAGTTCAATCAGATGGACAATTAGCAAAAAAGAACTGGTCTGGCCCACCTGAATGTAAACTGTGTGGGCAAGTAGAGAGTGTTGAACACATCTTTGTTCCGTGTGTGTTAGCAAAATTTTGCTAGAGTGTGTTCAGAGATGTGCTAGAGTGGGTGTCCCTGCCTGCAAGTTTGGAGGATTTGCATGGGAAGTTATTAGAGGGATCTAACAGAAAGAACAAAAATTTTGTATTCCTGTTTGGATGTCTTGCCTGGAGCCTTTGGCTCATTAGAAATGATTTTATCTTTAATAATGTCTTAGTGTCCTCCCCTAATGTGAGCTTGTATCGAACAATATTGTTTATGCGAAAATGGAGAGTCCTACTCAGGGAGAAGGAGCAACTATGGACCGATTCGGTGATTATCAAGCTAAAGCATCGACTGTCTTCGTTAGGATCTGAGTAAAGCATGGTGGAAGATCTAGCCCTTTTTTTAGTGTTTTCCCTCGTTTCTGCTCTTTTGTGTCTGTAAACTAAGTTTCTTCATGGTCCCTTTAGAGCTTTCTTTAGAGAGAGTTTAGAGTGGGGAATTTACAAGCATGTTTTTGCTCTGTTCAGCCTATGGCTTGTAATCTTACACTTATGCTCCTGTGTAAAACTGGTATCCCCAGTACGCTTCATGCTTTTTAAGTAAAGCCGGGCCAGCAACTGCCTTACATCTAAAAAATAGTAGGGACTTCACGGTAGCAGCACAAGCATGTGATTACTCAGCAGGAGATTGTCGATGGTTCTGGTCATCTTCCACCACGGTCGTCGGCCTTGCGCATGGGACCGGCGAGTGGAGCACCATGAATCCGCAGGGCGCGTACTACAAGCGATTCTTGGGGCGCACAGGGGGATTCATCTTGTGGTCTGGCCACCGTGGCCACATGCTCGCCCTTGACGAGAGTGTTGAAATTTTAGGCAATTTCCAGATTAAAACCAGAATATAATTCATGACGAACTGAGCAACTAGATTAATCATGTGTAGAAAACTCATATCATAGATCATAACAACTAGTGTAAGCATGATTCGTACACTAGACAGATAAGGCAGATTGATCATGATGAACAAATAAAACCACAGCAAGATGAGAGTGTACCCAAAGGCGGGGTGGTTGTCGGGGGCAACCGATGCGCCGTTATCCTCTAGATTATCCATACTAATCATGGGAGGGCCTCAGTCGATGTAGTCATACGATGTCGATGCAGGATGATGTACGCAGTGAAGTACCTCGAACAGTCACCAGGACGTAGATGAAGTAGTCGTCTGGGAGCAGTCGTGCGAAGAGCGCTTCCCAAAAAACCTTATTCGCCTTCTCTCGGTGCAGGATCGCAAAGACGACGGTTCCGAAAACCTGCTCACCCGGTCGCAGGTGCACGCGAACGATCGGGTTGGAGTCTTGGCGACGGCGGTGCAGCAACGAGAAGAGGCAAAATTTAACTCGTATAGATCACCTTAGGGATACCCTTACTTGGGGGCATTCTCGTGTGGTAGTCTATGATGTGATCTTTTCATGAGGGGTTCGTCCGTATTTATTAGGAGAAAAACTCCCAACACCCTTGTCTATTAGCAATGTGGAACTAATAGATGGTGTATCTCTTTAACGCTAATGGGCCTTTGAGATTTAGGTCTTTGAGATTTATTCAAAATTATTTATATGGGTCAGGTCCATATATCTAACAGAGAGCACCTGCGAGTTCTCGACTCTTACGCTGCCGGCGGTGGCGCTAATGCGCTATATGAAAGTCGTCGGGACTTCCGTGTCGTCAACGGCGGGGCACCCGGGGCGTTCGCATCATCAGTGTGACAGGCGGTGACCTCGAGATGCTCTCTTGGACCCACAACACCTGGGACTGGGAGTGCACGGTGGAGAGGCGAGTTGGTCTATGCCAGCTAACCAACATCTAGCCCCGTCCAGGGCTGTCATGGTTTCAATTTTACAGCACCACGGTGTCGACAGACCTGGTGGTGATCGGTGCCTCCATCTCAGCATCCTCCACCATGAAGGTGTTCTCCCTCGATGTCGAGACCATGAAGCTGCGGCGGATGAACAAGAGGACGGCGACGGAATTGAGAGCCGAGATGGTGTTCCCGTACGAGCTACCGTGGTCCGTGGCCTCAGACAATTAGTGCCTGCTTGTGATGTAAACTGTTTTTATTCACTTGTCGCCATTAATTCTTTCTTCTTTTTTCCTTATAACTTTAGATCACAACATCACGCCATTAACCGGGTATTGGATCTTTAATTGAGTACCACTCTAGCATTACAATTACTAGCATATGCCCGTGTTGGTACGAGTGGAATAATAATTGCAGATATCGAGAACCAAACTGTCTATATAGGAAAACTCGATCATAGCTAGCACCACAAGAGCAAAGTCACAGAGCCTTTGCATCATAGTGGCACGTAGGAGAGGAAGCAGATCCTCTGCAGTGCATCTCTCTGTAGTTGAGTCATGGACGTGTGGGACCGAGCCAGCCCACGCGTGACTCAACGTGCACCACAAGTATTGCATCTGCCAAGGTATAATCAATTGTGAGATCCATGTGCATGGAATTTTAGTTTGTTAATTAGTTTATATACATCTGATATTGATACTATATTATCTAATACTGATCAAGCACCCTTTGTACACATGGTTTAGGAGTTGTAAATCTGCTGTAGTTGGTTTTTTTGCAATGACAAGTGAATAGGATTATAGTTGGATGGAATTGCTGAACTCAGATGATGCGTGGCAACACGGATTCGATAAGTTTATTGAGGATACCTTCCAAAACAGATTTGCAGGAGAGTTTGTGCTCCTCCTTAATCTATTATAAAATATTTGAGGGTACGGTAGTGCTTTATTGATAGGGCAAACATCATTTTTACTACGCACAGTTGTTTGCCTGAAGATTTATGTTTTTTGACATGAAAAATATAAAGTTCTTACATTTAGAACCTTTTTTCGAATCAAATTTGAACTACCAAGTCAGTTTTTGGCTTTGTTAACTTATGGGGTAAACCTTGGTTGGTGAAAGGCAGAGTTCCAACTATACATCGGGAGCACTACCGGAAACCGAGGCTTTGCCTAGAGTCACAATCTTCACCGAGAGCTTTTTTCCTTGCTCTCGGCAAATAATTTCTTCGCCGAGAGCCACACAAAAAGCTATCGGCAAAGAAAAAACACTCATGAAAGATTTCTTCGCCGAGAGCCATTATCCTGGCTCTCAGCGAAGAATTTCTTCGCCGAGAGCATTTCTTTGGCTCTCGGCGAAGAAAATTTAAAAAATCACTTTCTTGCCTCCAAACTTTTCCTATCCTCAACATACATTTATACAAAACTTATGCTCAAATTTGGCATAATTTTAACTTTGTTTGCTATATTTAATAATGTAACATCTTTCTAGGTATTTTTTTCGTATACGTCCGATATGAACGGCAAGTGCATGAAATTATAAAGTAAAATTCGTGAAAAAATGATATTCATGTTCATGAGACTTCTCTAAGACCATGTACGTGAAATGAAGCTAAATTACTGGCATTTGGTTCGCTGATCATGATGAAGATCGTGAGTTAGAAAGGTTTTTAAATTGTATAAAAATCAAATGAAGTTTGAAAATCACGAAATTTGTCAAGTCATGATGATATAATATGAGGAGGTTGTGATAAAAGAGTTGACAATGTTTTGAACACTTCGACATGTAAATTGTTTAGAAACCGGAACATCTCACGAGAAGTTTAAGAGAATTTGAACTATTGTCAGTAAGTTTGGAGTCTTAGAGAAAATCAAATTTGAATTTAACTACACAACCTTTTCTATAGGTAATATACAACATATGTTACTCCAAACAAAAATATGGTAAATATTTGAATTTATTTGCTGTTTTAAACCAATTAAATACATTTGGAGCAAATCTTTGCCGAGAACCAGGATGTTGGGCTCTCGGCGAAATTCCACTCGCCGGGCCAAATAGCATCCGCCGGCCCACCTCCATCCTCCGGCCCAAATCCCCTCCTCCTATATAAACGGTGCCTCCCCTGCCCCTCTTACCCTAACCCTAGCACCCGGCCCCCTCTCCTCCCCTTCGCCTCCTACCGCCACCACCGCCCCTTCGCCTCCCTCCTCCAAGGCGACACCTCCCGGCCAGCATGGCCGGCTCCTCCACCTCCCTCCGCCGCCTCACCCCGTCGCGAGGAGTGGCGGCGGGCGAGGTGAGGTGGCGGCGGATCGATCTCATCTCCTCATCCGACCGGGCGCCGCCTGCCTCCTCGCCCAGTGCCTCTCCTCCCTCGTCCAGCCGCCGCCGCCCTTAGATCTGTCGCCGAGGGAGGAGCTTGAGGTCGGACGGCGGCAGATCTGAGGGCTGTACCCCGGCGTGACTTCCCCCGACACGACCTCCCTTGGCTCGACCTCTCTCTCTCTCTATGTCTCTCTCTCTCTCCCTCTCTCTTTTTTTGGTGGTGTTGTGCGGCGGTGGCGGCCTTGTGGTGGTGTTCGACAGTAGCGGAGGAGCGAGATCTACGGCGGCAGGATCACCCTCCCCGGGCGGCGTGGTGGTGGAGGTGGTGGGCGGCGGCGCTGGCGGCCAGCCGGTGGAGGCGGCGGTGCCTGGGCAGTGAGCCCGCTGGTTGGGGATTTTCTTTTTTTTGTTTTAGGAAAAAGCCTTTTCCGAGAGTGATGTGGGCCTCTCGGCACATATCCGCTGAGAGGGGTCTCACCTGCTCTCGGCGAAGGCTCCTTCGCCGGTAGAAGTGCGCCGAGAGGCCTTCGCCGAGATCAAACTCTCGGTGAAGGCTTCAACGAGAGGAAAAGGCCCTTCGCCGAGAGGAACCCCACTCTCGGCGAAGGCCCAGAATCCGGTAGTGGAGTCTTCAGCTAGAACTTGAACCACATGCTTTTCCATATTTATAGGGACAAGAAGATATTTTTCTCATAATTGACTTTTAAACCAGTGGGAAGGCAAAAGTTTGCAACAGGTTTTTCAATGCATTTAGCTGATGAGGGCATCCCCCCATGACCATGAATAATTGGAAAGTATTGACTATAGTGCATTTTTAAAAAATGAAAACCTCCTCAAAGAAGAGGATTAGTCCACTGTTATTGCAAGTAGAAACATTTGCTACACTCGCAATTTTTTTAAAAAAAGATGCTAATATGACTCAAAAATCAATTCGCAACCTAAAAGACCATCAATTTGAATTAAAGAAACTTAAAGCTGCCATCTTGAATAAGGAGTTCGGCATGCTGAAATGAAGAGCTTCTCATTGTTCTCACTTTGCTGCAACTTGGCCCATGATCAGAGCCACTCATTGTTCTCACTTTGCTGCAACTTGGCCCATGATCAGAGCCAATACATTCCCCTGAACAGTACCTCCTTTACCATAGATTTTTACGTTGCAGTTATTTTATTTTGATGTTGCAATGGAGTGACAGGTTATTAGTGAATAATTATTGTGGTTCTAATATAGCTATCAGATATAAAACAAATGGTAATGCATATGTCTGACCTTAGTTGCTCCTGCTGGACGTCTGGGCACTAGCATGTCCCGATTTGATTTGACCAGCAGCCCAGCACCGCATCAAAAAACAAGCCGAGCTGCATGCAAGCTGGTCGTTGTAATTCTGCATCCCCAGATAAAATGTGCGGTCTGGATATACATTCCATGGGCGATCATACAAACAAGGATGCATTTCGGATAGAGGAGGGGTTTACTTATGAAAAATGTTTAACTTGGTGCAGTCTGCACCCAATGTACCAACCAAAAGATTAATCCTGATAAACAGCACATTAACTGAAGTCGCCAAAATGACATCTCTCCCTCCCATCTCTCCGGTACAAGTTGATTTTGCAAGCCTTGACAGGCAGCAGGACTCTAAATGAAAAACAAAAGAAAATAAGGATAGATGGGTCTCCCACAAAAAGGTGAACATGCACTCTTCTTCATTGCCCTCCTGCATGGTAAACACTGTTAGATGATGGCATGGTGCACCGTCAGCCACCAACTGAAGACAGCTTTACTTGAAGCCCTCACCTGGTTACTTGAACATCGACTCTGCGCCCTTGATTGCTTTCACATTCCATTCACTGGAGTCTGCCACCACTGGAAGAAGCTGTAGGAACCTGATCTTTGGTGGTTTTATGAAGCTCGCTGAGAAGGCCGGTTCCTCGCCATGTTCTTCAGATCACCACCCTTGTTCCCCTTCCCGGTTCCAAATAGTCCAAAAGCAATAGCTTCTAAAGCTTTTGCAGTGGGAGGCCTGTTTCTGGTTCCCTGCCTCCGACGGTTCACCTCCAAAGCAGCAGGCTCTGTGTTGACACTCAAAATTGGCAAAAGCTGACTCAAAATTGGCAAAAGCTGACTCAGGTCAGGCAGGCCGGTCAGACCGGGTACCAGGGGCGGTCTGACCGGGTCGTGCTGTAGCTGGTCCGGCAAAAGTGGCTGTGGCGGTCGAGACCGCCTCCCCCTGAGTCCGAACCAAATTGAGGAATCCTTGTAGATTTCGAGTTGTAAAAGGTTTCCTTGCGGGGCAAGACCTCCCCACCCTATTTATAAAGGGCCGTGGCCGATTGAGGGCCTATCACCCAATCGATCATTTATCTTTTTACACTTTTATCTCTAAACCCTAGCTTTTCCAACCCTTTGCTTTCTTTGCTCGCCTCACGGCGTTCAAGGATCGCTCGAGTGGCCCGCCGATCTCGTCAACCCTAGGCTCATTGTCCCGACGGGTCCCTCCCGGCAGCGGATTTAGGTTTTCAGCGATCCTTCGGCAGGCGGTTAGACCGCCCCCGTTGGTGGTTTCGACGAGGAGCATTTCGACGATCCAGCGACCTAGCGCACGCATGTGTTTGACCGGAAAAAGCGTCAACACACTTTTGGCGACTCCGCTGGGGACCAAGAAGATCTGGTTTTCAAAACCGTTCAATCTTGCCCTAGTAAGATGGGATCTCAGTGCGAACTTGATATGGAGAATATCATCACGGCTTCGATGGAGGATCTCTCTCTGGAGGAGCAGCAGAAGTTCCAGGCGCTGCAAGAGTACATGAAGGTACAATTTCTAGCAGGCGTCAAGAAGGATCGTCATGGCAAGGTAGCAAGATTGAAGGAATTGAGCTGCGGCGATCAAGTTAAACGACAATAATGTTGAGGTAATTCACTGTAAGTCAATCTCCACAAGATCCTTCTATTTCTCAAAAAAGCGTGGAAAGTGATGAGTTGATTGCCTCGTATATTGCTCGTTTAGAAAGATTAGAAGATCTTGAAAAGGATAGGAGTGCTGGTTTTTACAATAATAATGAAACTAGTAATAGTGTTCCTAAAATTAATACTAGTGGGGTAGTTAATCCTAGCTTAGCGCCTTTGCCTAGTACTAACACTGCAAATTACATGTATGGCATGCCACCTGACTTCAACGTTGGTCAACAAACGCCGATCCAGCCGCAATGGCCGAACACGGCCGGGGCGGTTAGACCGCCCTAACGGTGGCGGAACTGACCACATGGAATTGGTGCCCGAACAGCCTTTACCACTTTACATTGTGATTCCTAATTTTCTAATACTTGGTAATCGGACCTCATTATAATACAACATGCTTAACACATCTGCTCAACCAAATTTAATTCCTGATGATGTGTTTGAAAGTTATAGGCTAGCTCAAGCTAAGATAGCTCCCTACTTAAATAAGATGAATTTGGTGAATGCAGCCCCGCAACAGCCAAATAATCCTAATTGGGCGGAATTTAATAAATTTAAGGAAGATTTGGCTAGCGTGGTTAAAAATAAACTTGGTGTTGATATTGGTAATACTAATCTATATCAAAAGCCATACGATCCCGAGTTTGATAGGTTTCCTCTCCCACGTGGTTGGCGTATGCCTGATTTGATCAAATTTAGTGGTGATGATGACCGAACCACATGGGAGCATATTAGTCAGTATACGGCTCAACTTGGTGAAGCGGGTGCTTATAATGCTCTTAAAGTGCGTTTATTTTCTTTATCATTGACTGGCACCGCTTTTGCTTGGTTTTCTTCACTTGCTCCCGGCTCTATTATATCTTGGGATATGTTAGAGCGTAAATTTCATGATCACTTTTATAGCGAGTGTGCAATTAAAATTGATGATTTAACATCGGTTAGGCAAGGTAGAGATGAAACCGTCTCTTCTTACATTAAAAGGTTTAAAGAAACTAAAAACCGGTGCTTTAATTTGTCAATTACTGATATGGACCTTGCTGATATTTGCTTAAAGGGCTTAAGGTCTTCAATTAGAGATAAAATAGAGGGTTCTGATTTTCTTTCGGTTGCTCAAGTTCAAGTGAGAGCTTTAATTATTGAAAACCGAATGAATAAGGAAAAAGATAGCTCTAAGTCACGTCGTTCTAATATGCATATTATTGATTATGATTCTGATAGTTCGAGCGATAGTGACAAAGAGGTATATGCTGCTGAATTTGTTTAGCCCTCTAAAGAAAAAGCTTATTCTTGTTCATCACTTAAACCGGCTCATAAGGGTCGACAAGAAGAAGTAAAATTTACTTTTGATGTTTCTAAATGTGATCATATCTTTGATGAATTACATAAATCTGGAAACATTAAATTGACTCATACTTTGCCTCCACTTGAAGAAATAAAAAGACGTGCATATTGTAAGTATCATAATTCTTATTCTCATGCTACTAACGATTGCAATGTGTTTCGTCGTCAGGTTCAATCGGCCATAAATAAAGGTCGTTTGATGTTTCATGAGATGCAAGTGGACAAGCAACCTTTTCCTGTCAATACCATGGATTTGCAGCAGCCCAAGATACTGGTTCGGCCTCATCAAGTCGATTCAACCAAGGGAAAGAATGTGGTAGTCGAGGCAAAGCCCGATTTAAGAGGAAAAGAGTTGACAAGGGAAGTAGCATATGAGAAGACCCCTGATGGCAGAGAAACGTTTAAAATTACTGTCAAAACTTCTGGACATGGGGGGCAAGGGTCGTCCACATCTGCACCTATTCAGGTAGGGGCGGTTAGACCGGGTGTGGCAGGGCGTCGACCGCCTGCACATGGTCAGTCAAAGATGCTTATTCCAAAGCGGCGGAAGTTGGAAACCGAAGCTCAACATGGCAAAGAATCAGGGGAGTGTTTCAAAACCAAAGGTCACGTTTGATATGCTATTTGACAAATACTCTAAACAAAAGGCCGTTACAAGTGATCGGCCGTTAAAAAAAAGGATGAGATCACCTCCACGTCAAGAGAGGCCGTCGTCGCCTCCAAGAGCAGCTACAAGATTCAAAGGTGATTCATCACAGCAAGGACAACGATTTACTCCACAATGGGAACCTCGTCCGGTTTATGATGACAATGGAGTAATGTGGGTGCCTTTTCAGCAGTCCTTCCATCCTGGATGGGGAGGGCCAAGAAGACCAGCATTGGATCGGATTTCACGACCTACACAAGATCATTGGGCTCCACGTTGGTCAGGGCAGCATCAGTTGGCCAACACGGTCAGACCGCCTCCTACACGCGGTCAGACCGCCCCTGGGCCAACGCGGTCGCCCCCTATCTGTGATCAAACCGCCTGCCCAGAGAAATGTTCAATCTCCTCCGCGATGTGTACAAGCCCAAGATCAGAGAAGAGGAGGTTAAGAAGATGGATATTGATCCAGAGAGGACTATCGCCAAGACATCATACAGATTGGAACAATGGATGTTCCTATTGAGAAAGGTGGCAAAGGACCGTTGTGTTAAACAATCAAAGGTTATGACACTGCTCGTAAAGGATGTGCTGCTAATGATCATGAGGCCGGTGGGAGTGGTTCCAACTCAAGTACTTACCAAGGTGGTGTCCTCCCGGTTTGGCCAGCGTACACAAAGGAGGAAGCTTCAACGCTTGAGGTTTCGAGAGAAGAAGGAAAATGAGTTGGAGAAACAGAGATGATATGTTCAACCTCTGCAGACCAATGGCACCACAAGGGAAAGAGTGGAGAGTCAAGGCGACACTACAGCAACACCTCAGGCAGAGGCGGTCAAAACGCCAGCTGAGGCGGTTAAACCGCTGGCCGATCACGCCTAGAGGTGGTTAGACCGCCCGTCCAAAATTTGCACTGCTTTGATTCTTCAACTCCGATATCTTGATTACTCGCGGAGGATGATGAGCAGCTTGTTGACTACAGTTCCTCTCCTGAGCAGATGAACCTTGAAATTAATGTTATACATATGTCTAGTGATGGTTTTATGCTTTCAGAGGAGGACATTGCTCACCTTGATTTGGGGCCGAAAGATGCTGTATTCCAGAAGCCAAAAGAGTCTGAAAATCATCTGAAGGCTTTATACGTCAAAGGGCACATCAATGGGAAGCCGGTCACTCGGATGCTTGTTGATGGGGGAGCGATCGTCAACTTAATGCCATACTCCTTATTCAAGAAACTTGGAGGTTCAGATGAGGAGTTGATCAAAACCAACATGACCGCTGTGGTGGGAGGAGGCGAGCCGATGAGTGCCAAAGGCGTTGTTCTCTATGGAGCTCACTGTTGGGAGCAAGACGTTAGCTACAGCTTTCTTCGTCGCTGAGACGCAAGGTAAATATAGCTTAATCCTTGGTCGTGATTGGATTCATGCAAATCAGTGTGTGCCTTCTTCCTTGCATCAGTTTTTAATACAATGGGTAGATGATGAGGTAGAAGTTGTGCATGGTGATAATTTCGCTCGTGTAGCTATAGTCGATAGCAATTCTATAGGAGTGCATGATGATGTAAAATGTCTATCTGGCTTAGATTTATCTAATTATGAGTTCATTAGTTGTTCTAAAGATGGCTTTATCCTCAGTCATAAAGCGGTGAATAATCGGCTAAACCATTTCATGTGATTTGATGGAGTCAAATCGAGAGTGGTTGCATGAGACTTGAGCACTATCAAGAAAAGAACGATACGTGTGAAGCTATCAAGATCTTGATGATTTGGGCAAGCTAGGACAAGGGTTTACGTCACCGATCCTCTTGAGGAGGTAGACATTGGTGACGGCATTATACCCAGGCCGACATTTGTAAACAAGAATCTTGATCCTGTTTTTAAGTCCAAATTAATAAAGTTATTAAAGGAGTATGTTGATTGCTTTGCATGGAGTTATAATGAGATGCCCGGGTTTAAGTCGTGATTTAGTTGAACATAAATTGCCAATTAAACCTGGTTTTAGACCTTATAAACAACCTCGTAGGAATTTTAATCCTGATATTTATGACCGAGTGAAAGAAGAAATCAATCGCTTTGATGCTAAGTTTATTAGGCCTTGTCGATATGCTGATTGGATTTCTAATATTGTGCCTGTGGAGAAAAAAGGAACTAAGAAACTTCGTGTTTGCATAGACTTTAGAGATCTTAACAAAGCTACTCCTAAAGATGAATATCCTATGCCTATAGCCGATTTTCTTGTTAATGCTGCATCCGGACATAGAATTCTTAGCTTTCTTGATGGTAATGCTGGTTATAATCAAATCTTTATGGTCAAGAGGATATTTCTAAACGGCCTTTATATGTCCGGATTTGTACGCTTGTTTGAGTGGATAGTCATGACTTTTGGTTTAAAAAATGCTGGAGCTACCTATCAAAGAGCTATGAATTTGATTTTTCATGACTTGCTTGGTATAATAGTAGAAGTTTATATCGATGATATTGTAGTCAAATCGGCTGGTTTAAATTCTCATTGAGCTGATTTAAGACTTGCATTTGAAAAAATGTGCCGATATAATTTAAAAATGAATCCACTCAAATGTGCTTTTGGTGTATCGGCTGGTAAATTCTTGGGCTTTATTGTACATGAGAATGGTGTTGAGATAGATCCTAAAAAGATTGAGTCCATTCGAAAAGTACAAGCTCCTACTTGCAAGAAAGATTTGCAAAGATTCTTGGGCAAGGTAAATTATTTGAGGCGGTTTATTTGTAACTTGTCCGGGAAGGTAAATGCTTTTACTCCTTTACTTCGGTTAAAAAGTGGAGTTGAATTTACTTGGAGGGCAAAATAGCAAGAGGCATTTGATGAGATTAAAAATTATTTAACTTCGCCGCCCGTTCTTCAAGCTCCCAAGAGTGGTATTCCTTTCAAGTTATATATAGAGGCTGAAGATAGTGTTATTGGGGCTGTTTTGACTCAAGAGACCGATGGCAAGGAGTATATTGTAGCTTATGAGAGTAGAAGATTATTGGACGCCGAGACAAGGTACACTTTATTGAGAAATTATGCTTATCCTCGTATCATGCTTGTACCAAGTTAAGGCATTATTTGTTATCAAGTATTTGTATGGTAGCATGTCAAACCGACATAATTAAATATATGTTGCAAAAACCTATTCTAAGTGGTACAGTCGGCAAATGGGCTTATGCACTTGTTGAATATGATTTATGTTATGAGCCATTACAAACTATGAAAGGACAAGTTGTAGCCGACTTTATTGTAGAACATAGAATTGATAAACAACTTGATTTAGATGTCGGTTACATTACTTTTACTCCATGGAAATTGCATTTTGATGGATCGGTTTGCAAAATGGTTGTGGTGTTGGAGTGATTATTATTTCCAATCGGAATGATTTTTGAAGCTCTTAACCGATTGGATCATAATTGTACTAATAATCAAACCGAATATGAGGCTCTCTTGTTTGGTTTGCAAATCTTGCATGACATGGGAGTAAAACATGTAGAAGCTTATGGTGATTCTCTACTAGTGGTGCAGCAAGTTTCCAAGGTATGCCGTTGTCAAATGGTTATTTAAATGCTTATCTTGATAAATGCTTGGACATCATATCTTGTATGGATGAGTTTGTGATTTATCATGTGCCACGAGAAGAGAATCAAGGGCAAATGCTCGCTCGAAGCATCTGGTTATGATGTTCGAAAAGAAATTTTCATGAACGAAAACCGATGTTTAGCAAAGCCGAGAGTTATGCCCTGGAGGAGGCGGTCGCATCACAGAGCGTACTCCACCCGGCCGACCGCCTACACCTGTCGATCACCGCCAGCGGTCGACCGCCCTGCAGAGGAAGAAGTCGCTTCCGCCATTGTTTCTTCCAAAACTGATAAGGACGAAGTTGAAGATTGGAGGAAGCCTCGATTAACTATTTGCAGGATCCTAAAGGTACGGTTTGAAGAAAAATCCGACGATGGGCTCTCAAGTTTGTTTTGGAAGATGGTGAATTGTATCGTCGGACTGCAGATGATTTGCTTTTCAAATGTTTAGGACCTGATCAAGCAAGGTTAGCTATGGCAGAGGTTCATGAAGGAATTTGTGGTACTCATCAATCGGCTCCTAAGATGAAGTGGCTCCTTAAGAGAGCTTGCTTTTATTGGCCTACTATGATAGCTGATTGTTTTCGGTACTACAAAGGGTGTGAAGATTGTCAAAAGCATGGGTATATTCAGTTGGTACCTGCTGCGTTGATGCATCCGATTATCAAGCCATGGCCTTTCAGAGGTTGGGGTTTGGACTTTGTTGGCAAAATTCATCCTCCTTCATCAAAGGCATTGCTTTGTGATTGTGGCAACTGACTATTTTACTAAGTGGACTGAAGCAATTCCTCTTAAGAGTATGACTCATCGGGAGGTAATTGAGTTTATTACGGAGCATATTATTAATAGGTTTGGCATTCCACAAACTTTGACTACAGATCAAGGAACTTCATTTATATCTAAAGAGGTGCGTGATTTTGTCAATTCTTATGGTATTAAGTTGCTCAATTCATCTCCATATTATGCTCAAGCTAATGGTCAAGCCGAGTCTAGCAATAAAGTCTTGATTAAGCTCATTAAGAAGAAGATAGAGGATAATCCTAGAAGATGGCATGAGGTATTATCTGAAGCTTTATGGGCTCATCGTATTTCTAGACATGGTGCTACTAAAGTTACTTATGAGCTTGTGTATGGTCAAGAGGCCGCTTTTGCCCGTTGAGGTGAATCTAGGCGATATAGACTTGCAAAGCAAAATGATCTTGATTTTGACACATATTATGCTTTGATGATGGACAATATTGATGAGGTGACCGACAAGCAATTGGAGGCCTTGGAGGCAATTGAAAGGGACAAGAGGCGAGTTGCTAGAGCATATAACAAGAGAGTTAAAGCCAAATCTTTTCAGGTAGGTGATCTGGTTTGGAAAACTATTTTGCCTATAGGATCTAAGAGCAACAAGTTCGGTAAGTGGTCTCCAAGTTGGGAGGGACCATACAAGATTGTGAGAGTTTGCTCTGGAAATTCTTATATGGTGGAGACTTTGCAAGGACAGCAGCTGCCCAGGGCTATCAATGGGAGATATTTGAAGAAGTTCCATCCAAGTGTTTGGCAAGATGCTTGAGAAGACATGACCGATTTGATAAATCGCCCTTAGAATAAAAAATGGCCGATGAAAGATATCACATCGACCTTAGATTTATTTTTTAGCATGCAAGCTTTACTAAAAAACAGGAGGGCATATGTTGACACTCAACGGTCCGACCGGGTCGGCTGTAGCGGTCCGGCAAAAGTGGCTGTGGCGGTCGATCAGCGTGGCGGGCGGTTAGACCGCCTCCCCCTGAGTCCGAACCAAATTGAGGAATCCTTGTAGATTTCGAGTTGTAAAAGGTTTCCTTCATGGGGCAAGACCTCCCACCCTATTTATAAAGGGCCGTGGCCGATTGAGGGTCTATCACCCAATCGATCATTTATCTTTTTACACTTTTATCTCCAAACCCTAGCTTTTCCAACCCTTTTGCTTTCTTTCTCTACGGCGCTCATGACGTTCCGAGTGGCCTGCCGATCTCGTGAGCAACCCTAGGCTCGTTGTCGACGGGTCCCTCCGGGCAGCGAATTTAGGTTTTCGGCGATCATCTGACAGAGGCGGTTAGACCGCCCCCCATAGGCGGTTAGACCGCCCCCTGTTGGTGGTTTCGACGAGGAGTGTTTCGACGACCGCGTGACCTAGCGCACCAGTGTGTTTGACCGGAAAAAGCGTCAACACTCTGGTTGCTGGTGAACACTGATAGGTCTTCCTGTTTCCTCAGCATTCATGTTGCTGTTCAAAATATAGGGAGCTCCATCATCAGCATTCATGCCACTGGTATGTTTTTCTGTTAATCTTCTGCGCTTTGACAATGGGGACAAAAACTTGCTCCTTTCAGGTTCTCTTTCGGTGTCTGCTGAATCAAATTGGTTGCCATTGCCATGCGAAGGACTATGACCATTAGCAGTCACCATTTCAATTTCCATGACCTCAGCTGTAACTCCATGACCTTCTTCCAGGCCATCTGATGATCTGTCAGTGCCATCTTCCTCCTCACAGGAACTGTAACTAGTCACCATATTAGGTTCAGGGTGTGTAGGGACAAAGCTGAATTTTGCATCTGCAGGTAAGTTCCTCATTTCCAGCACATTAAAGGGCTCTTCCCCTTCGACTAAGCTGGTGTCCACAATTGGGAACTTGGGAAGCTCCTGGTATGCCTCCAAAGGACTATCTCGCTTCAGTTCCATAGCTGTGATACCACCAGCATTCTTCTCAGTAGCTAAATCTAACCCATCAGCCTCCAACTCAAGAAGAGCAGGATCTGCTGCCACCTTTTTTAAGACATCCCCTCACAGAATCAAAATAATCAGTACCTTTAGTGAGTTCACTTCTAGAGAACTTCTTTACGCCCGGCACAAGAAACACAATGCAATTCTTAGCCTTCCTGACATCCTTTGGCTGCTCTGAATGCCACCCTTTGCCAAGCAAACGAGGCCAGACAGCTTCCCAGAAAATGTCGTTTGATCTTGCCTTACTTCTTCTGGAGTCAACAGTCAGTAACTTTTTTATATCTTCTAAACCGAGTGACGACCAATCTTTGCCGGTCGGCATATCATTAGGAGAAGTGAAAGCTTGATTGGGTTTTGATTGGTCTGTAACAAATTTAGTCAAATCATCCCCTTTACCAAGACCAACCTCCACAAAAACTTCTGTTCCAACAATGGATTTCAGAGAGAAAACAAATTCCTTCAAAGATGTTTGACTGCCACTGAAAGATTTGAAAACCTGCACCATGTGGAAGCAATTGAGATCAAATTACTATGCACAACACTGTAGTGCCAACAAATACTTGTATACTTGTAAACACTTGTACTTTCTCTATATAAAAATGGAAATATTTAGGGTGTCATATATAACAGGAAAAAAAAGAAAAATAATTATTTTAATACTGAGGATCAGACTAACCAGATCGAGAGAATGTTTTTAGTTTTGAAGTATCATTAGATAACTACATATTCTTTCATTTTAATGTCCAATCAATTAGTGAAACAATGACTGAAATGACAAAATAATCAAACTATTTCAACCAGTAGTCCAGTACCAATGCAACATACCTTCGTCACTGAATCATGAGTTTCTTCCGGGATTTTGAATTTCAGACGTGACAATAATTCCTTCTGTCGCTGTCCTTGAAAAATCCGTTCCCCGAGAATGCATTTTCTAGTTTTTGCCTTTCTACAGTCCGACCACCTTTTATATGCATCCCTTTGGTAGAACTTTGTATAGTAGTATGTAAGAATATCACCAACGGTCTTTGTTCCAACAAATAAGCTCAACAGGTTAACATTCTTCCCAAAGATATACAGCCCAAGGAGAAACCGCTGTACCTCAAGATCCGTCCATAGGGCAATATATTCCATTCCAATCTGCTGCATAGGGTACAAGTAGCCCTGTGATGTAGAGCTGTTAAGTGAACCAGCTTGGATGAGCTCATCATGGCGCCCATCCTTTGTACCCAGATCAGGGATTTCGGCCTGGTACTCACTTCCAATACGTGAAGTTGGACGTATTGGCGAGTCTTCAGACAGCACATTAGAAGCAAGGGAAGCTTCTGAAGAAGTTTGGTGGTCACTGCTATTGTCATCAGAACTGAGTGAGCAAGACTGCATCTGTCATGAATGGAAAAAAAATGTGAAGAGTTATTAAAACAATATATTATACAAGAACATGTGCACCATGCGTATTAAGTAACAAAGGTGGTCATGTACATATTTCGGATGAACCAGAAGCATACACAAAAGAAATTTCTTCCTTTTCCAGAATTTTATGGGCTTACTATATATACCCTTGTTGTAGTTCCGGCGAACCACAGATACCTGCACACACACGCGTGGAACACTGGGAACACACAATGGTTTGTGCTGCGAACTGAACTAGCAGCTTTTCTGGAATGTATTCGACTTCCCTAAATACAAGCTACAAGGTAACAGACTCTCCTAATCGTGCGGCATGCCGATCAACGGAACGTGCCATCCCACGTTCCCACGGACGCGACGCGCGCTACTCGTACAGACGCGCTCCACACGAATGGGTCGTGCGTCGAGCTCCCTAAGGACTCGCTCAGCCTGACGAGGTGAGCTTATTCAGAAAAGAAAAAACAACAGACACTGGTTTACAGTCAACACTCTCCTCCTAAACCTGTGTCTGAGTCTTGATGTTGACGATCCCAATGCGGTCGCGCAGCTCCTGGAACAGCACCCGACCCAGTGATTTCGTCATGATGTCCGCGAGTTGGTCTCTTGTGGAGATCTGCTCGAGAACGATCTTCCCCTTCTCCACACATTCTCTGATATAGTGATATTTCACTTCAATGTGCTTGCTTCTATCATGGTGGACAGGGTTTTTGCTTAGATCAATAGCAGACTTGTTGTCTACCCTCAATACTGGCGCTCCAGATCCTGAATCAACCAGCTCCTTCAGCAATCGAGCCAGCCAGACACCTTGGCATGTTCCACTCCCAGCTGCTATATACTCTGCTTGCTTGAGTGCCAGGTGATGGGGCTGTCTCCAAGGCAATACAGCACCCCTGTGGTGCTCTTCCGGTCATCAATATCCCCGGCAAAGTCGCTGTCACTAAACCCAATCAGTTGTGCTTGACCTCCTCCCTTTTCTCTACTACTGTAGTGTTATCAACGATGGCGAAAACGACGAGAAGTAAAAGAGATCAAACCGCAAGGAGACACGAGATTTAACGTGGAAAACCCTCCCAACACGAGAGGGAAAAACCACGGGCGCCAGCCAGCAAGCAACTTCACTATGATCGGATTCCGGTTACAAATGCCAACGGCGGCGGCTTACAAGAAGTAGAATGAATCGATCTCCAATGGAAAACCCTAACGGATTTAAATGACCGGTACCGTACCGCTCCGCTCCGGCCTTAGCCTATCAAGCCTCGCTACGCTTCGCCGGTTAGCCAACCTCTTTGCAATGAATTTGGATCATCAATCAACATGTAGAACAAACCATAGTCAACTGTCCCTGCAACATAGCGCATAATATGCTTTACTGCAGTCCAGTGTTCTTCATGTGGTTCTTCCAGGAACCTGCTCACAAGCCCAACAGCATAAGCTAAGTCTGGGCGTGTGTTCACCAAATACCTGAGGCTCCCGACCATGCTCCTGTACTCAGTTGCATTCACAAGAGAGGATTCACTTGTCTTGCTCAGTTTCAGTCTGGGCTCCAAAGGAGCTGTACAAGCATTGCACCCTGACAAACCAATTCTGTCAACAAGCTTCTGTGCATATGCTGATTGGCCCACTGAGATCCCTTCCTTCATTTGCTTCACCTCAAGTCCAAGATAATAAGACAGCAAGCCCAAATCACTCATCTTGAACAGCTTCTTCATCTGATCCTTGAACTTGTGGATGCCATGGTGCCCAGTGATGATCAAATCATCCACATAAACACCAACAATGAGTTTTTCTTCTCCTGTGCCCCTCACATACACACCATGTTCTGCAGTACTCTTTCTGAAGCCAAGTGACAGTAGGCTTCCATCCAATTTTGCATTCCAAGCCCTGGGTGCCTGTCGGAGTCCATACAACGCCTTCTTGAGCTTCAACACCTTGTGCTCAGCTCCCTTTACTACAAACCCAGCTGGTTGTGCCACATACACCTCCTCAGCCAGGTCACCATTCAGAAATGCGCTCTTTACGTCCATGTGATGAACTTCCCACCCTTCTTGTGCTGCAACAGCCAACAGCAGCCTCACTGACTCCAAACGGGCAACTGGGGCATACACCTCGTCAAAATCAATTCCAGGCCTTTGCACATAACCCTTGGCCACCAGACGAGCTTTGTGCTTGACAATGGCACCATGCTCATCCCTCTTGACTTTGTATACCCACTTTAAACCATTTGGCTTGAACCCTGCAGGTAGGTCAGCAAGAGTCCAGGTTCCATTTTCCTCAATGGAGTTCATCTCCTCCTGCATCGCCTTCTGCCAACACTCCTGATCTTCAGCTTCTCTGAAAGTTGTTGGCTCTTCTGCACTGGTGAACAGCAGCTGCGCACCCTGAACTTCTCTATCAGCGAGACCAGGTGGTGTACCTGTGACCCCCATGTCTGTGAGCGTGCGGAAGCGGGCCGGCTCGTCTTCATCATGGTCTGCGTCCACCAGGTCGAAGGCGTTGGCCGGTGGCGTCACGTACTCGACTTGAACAGGCGTCGTGGGTACGGGCGACGTCGTGGGCAGAAGCGGTGTCGTGGGCGCGGCTGCTGCGCCCGGCGTCGAGTGTACGGCGTCGACAGGCGGCGTCATGGTGGGCGACGACGTCGAGGTAGGCGAAGATGTGCCAGGGCTCCCCCCGGCTGGTTCGTGCTCGTCCATCACATACTGCTTGACGAAGAACTCCTCCGCCTCGCCGTTTCCACTGCCGTTTACACCAGTTCCCCAATCCCAGTGCGCTGCTTCATCGAAGACGACGTCGCGTGCAGCATGGACACGCCGTGTCACCGGGTAGAACACCCTGTACGCCTTGGTCCCCTGCTCATAGCCGAGCAGCACCATCCTCTTGCTCCTGTCCTCGAGCTTCTTCAGGTGAGGCTTCACTATCTTGACATGCACCACACACCCGAATGTGCGCAGATGCTCCACCGTCGGCTTGACACCATGCCAGGCTTCATATGGCGTTCTCCCGGCAATGCTTCTCGTGGGCGCGCGGTTCAGCAGGTACACTGCCGTCACTACCGCCTCGCCCCAGAATTCAGATGGCACCTGCCTCCCCTTCAGCAAGCTCCTTGCCATTGCCACCACTGTTTGATTCCTCCGCTCCACAACACCGTTTTGCTGTGGTGAATATGGAGCAGAGAAGTGTCGACGAACGCCTCGACCTGCACACCATTCACCAAACTCCACAGAAGTGAACTCGCCTCCATTATCGCGCTGCAGACCCGAGTACGCGCCCGCCAGCTTCCACGAGCGCTGCCATCGCTGATTGCCGATGCAGCCTCATCCTTGGTGTTCAGCAACCTCACCCACATGTACCTCGAGTGGTCGTCGACGAGCAGCAGAAAATGTCGGCGTCCTTCCGCAATGCGTCGAAGTGGAGGTGGCCGAATCTCTCGTGCCAGCGCCATGCCTCGTCGCTGCGCCGGGCAACGAGGCAGACCGGCTTGGCAATCTTCAGCCGGAGCAGGTACAGGCGCGCCGCGGACCGCTTCACCCGGGCGATCAGGCGACACTTCTCGTCCCAAATCCGCAGCACCCCGTGGTCGATGTGCACGGGACATCCCCCTTCGTCGAGTTGCCCAAGGCTCACGATGTTCGCCGTGAGCCGCGGGATGTAGTACACATCGGAGAGCCGCTGGTGCTCCCCGGTCCTTGCTTCGAAGAGGATCGACCCACGCCCTTCAATGGCGACGACGGACCCATCCCGAACCGCACCGTCCCCCGCACGCTGGTGTTGAGCTCGGTGAAGACCTCCCGCGCCCCCATCATATGGTTGGTAGCCCCGGTATCCAAATACCAGAGCTCCGCGTCGCGCTCGCCGCCGCCATCGCCGTCGAGCTGGGCGAATACTTTCGCCTCCACCAGATCCACAGCGTCGGAGCGCGCCGCCGGCTCGGCGTTGACCGATGCGGCAGTGAAGAAAAGGGCTGGACCCTCCTCCTCCTCTGTCTGGGCCACATGGGCCTCAGACTTCTTGGGCTTCGAAGGGCACTCGCGGGCCCAATGCCTGGTCTTCAAGCACCGCCGGCACTGGTTTATGCCCAGTTTCCTCTCTGGCCCGGTCCGCGCGTCGCCGCCGGGATGTCCCCGCCGCGCCTTCCCTCGCCGGTCGCCGGACTTGTCTGCGGACCGCTGCGTAGTGGCGGCGCTTCTCCTTCTCCGCCTGTGCCTCCCACTGCTCCCGTGTGAGGTACAGTTTGCCATCGCTCTGCGGTGGCGGCGCATCGTCTTCCGCCTCGGCTTCTTGCGCCACCCGCAGTCGGCCGCTGGCGTCTTCCAGCGTCAAGGTGGCGAGGTTCGCAGACACCTGGATCGCCACGGCCACCTGCCGCAGCGACTTGGGGACGGTCCGAAGCAGCTTCTCTACGACTCTCCGCGACGGAATCACCTCCCCCACGATCTCGAGCGCCGCGACGAGGTTCTGCAAGCGGACCGTGTAGTCGTCGACGAGCTCGCCGGAGTTGAAGCGCATGTTCTCGAATTCTCGGAGGAGCCTCTGCGCCTCCGTCTTCTGCACTTGCACACTCCCGACGCGCATCTGTTTCACCGCTGTCCTTCGCCGCTAGAGACGGCACCATCTCCGGCGGCACGGCGCTTGTGATGGCGTCTAGCGCCATACGATCCTCCTTCAGCGGCACGCCACCGGGTTCGATTGCCTCCCACAAGTCGCGAGCTTGCAACTTGATTTTCATCACCAGCGACCAAGAAGTGTAATTCGTCTTGGTTAACATCGGCCAGTTCGGCGCCCCGGCGGTGATCTCCCGGACGACCCGCACGGTCTCACCGCTCCCGCCGGCGCCGTCACCCTTGCCAGGTTTCTTCGGCGGCGACCCGGGAGGGGTCTTGAGCTGCTTGCCGTCACCGTCGCCCGTCATAAGTGCCCACCGGATCGCCGGATCACGATTCCAGCGGCGGAACCTCGCCGCGATCGACCCCCTTGGCGCACCGGGCTCTGATGCCACTTGTTGTAGTTCCGGCGAGCTCTATCACCGGCGAACCACAGATACCTGCACACACACGCGTGGAACACTGGGAACACACGATGGTTTGTGCTGCGAACTGAACTAGCAGCTTTTCTGGAATGTATTCGACTTCCCTAAATACAAGCTACAAGGTAACAGACTCTCCTAATCGTGCGGCATGCCGATCAACGGAACGTGCCATCCCACGTTCCCACAGACGCGACGCGCGCAACTCCTACAGACGCGCTCCACACGAACGGGTCGTGCGTCGAGCTCCCTAAGGACTCGCTCAGCCTGACGAGGTGAGCTTATTCAGAAAAGAAAAAACAACAGACACTGGTTTACAGTCAACAACCCTATGGTACGGTGCATGGTCGCTGTAGAATTCAAATTTTTTATATGCAAAAAGAAAGTATCTAACAATGACGGTTACTTTATTATTAGCTTTTGCAGCGACAAAAATGAACAGATGAAGTAGCTAGAGAATCAATATATAGTAGCAAGTGCCAGCGTTACCACACGTCATATATGACTGATGGAACTGTGCCTATGTAATTATTCAAGCATGCCCTAAAAAAAGTAATTATTCAAGCATCTGTGATGAGTAGAACAACCTCCAGGAATATCTCGAATGCAAGGTTAAGAGAGGGCCGTGCAGGGTAATGTTTTGAGACTATAGGAATTGACTTTCCTGCCTAAAACGAATCACTAGCTGAAAAAGCCTTTCTGTGACATAATAAACAGTAGCACGGTGCTAACTATAAGGTTTCCAGCCATGCTAGATGCTAGTACACACGTAGATGAACAAATACCACGGTAACTAGCGTGTCATCGAAATAATCGGCTTCCTACCAAAAAAAAACGCATCACACACAAGTACAGGCAACTCTTGCACTTGCTAGCAGGGAAAGAAATTATGAAATCAATGCTTCATCAAAGAGCAACGCGATGTGCCATGTATGAACACAACTCGCTAAATTATTTACCATCACTACCAGGCACTGCAAAACTATGGGCGAAACAGGCAAACAGAGCCACCAGCCCACACCACACCTAGAAAATCCGGAACACCAAACGGGACCAGCGCGGTTGCCCCCGAGCGAGAGCACGAACGAATACGAAGAATAGGAAGGACGAGGCTGCCGGACAAACCTTCTTGGGCTCCATGCAGGCCTGGACGGCAGCGACGCCTCCCCCGAGCTCTCCGACCACGCGGAGCCTTGCAGCTGCAGCCTCCCGGACGAGTAACGGACGCGCACCCGGACTGTAGCGCGAGGGAGAACCGAAACCGGACGGCAAGAGCCGTGAGATTCAGCAGCACGTCTTGCGGGAGGGAGGAGCACGAAGCAGCGCGCTGAGGAGGGAGCCGGGAGAGGGGGGACGGCGAGTGAGAGGCCTAGCCGCGCGCAGTGGTGTGGTGGGTTGGAGTGTAGAGAGGGGAGGGAGAGAGAGAGAGGGGGGAGTTGCATAGCAGCAGCACGGTGGTGGAGGCTGGAGAGAGACGGGTCGAGGGGCTCGCGCATTAAAAACGAGACGTAAGAGGCAGACGGCGTGACATGGGAGTGAAAAGCAAAGAGTCACGTTTTATGCGGCTTACGGTGCGAGTCTAATGTATCTTCCCGAAGATTTTTTAAGGACCGTGGGTCCGTCATGTCGATGTGGCACCCACGCGTGATTGTTGATTCCGCTTGTCTAGGTGCAATGGTTGTGTGAGTCCAACATGTCGCTAGGCGTAACTCATGGTCCCACCTGTCCACATGTTAGATCATGGTTGTGGGTCCAGCATCTTTGTGGTTGCCACGTTGAATGGTGAATCATGTACATATATATAAGCAAGCAAAAATATTGCTAAGATTCGAGTTCGAACTTGGAACGAACGAAGCAACACAACGTTTCTACCACTGCACTACTAACCGTTTTGTGTCTATCTTTTGTTTTACCTCTACTTGTTGTGCATTCATGTTGATCTTGTGGGCCCGCATGACATTTGGTAGCCATGCGAATTTTTTTTTTTGAGTACACAATACAAGTGTACAACGTAGATGCTCACACTATAAGAAATCCTTTGATCTATGACGAAATTCACATGATGTTTTTTAATTTCGTCATAGATCACACTGCATCCATGACAAACAGTCAAATTTCGTCACAGATTCACAGTGTTGGATATGAAGCTCGATATGAGTCCAAACACTATGACGTTGTGTCAATTTCGGCATAATCCGACCCACAATGTGTTTTCATCATTTCATCATGATCAATAAATTAATAAATCATATAATGTGTGAAAATAATTAGAGATCATCACGATCAATAAATTTAAAACCTAAATTTAAAATCTTTTTCTAAAGCATATAATATTATATATTTAGTATATAGATATACCATCAAAAGGCAAAATAAAATTGAATTTCCTTTTATGATTTTTTTATAATTTACTATGATTTTCTAAATATTCAGTCGAATTAAATAAAAAGGAAAATGACAAAACCGTTTTTAAAACCACGCATAACCAAGTTAGAGACATAATCTAGACGGTTTCAAAGGTTAAAGGATATTCTGTGTGTACTTACGAAGTTTAGGGATGTAAACCAGACTTTTGCGAAAATTGAGGGACCTAAACAGGAGTCAAAGTAACCTGGGCTTGCTAACCGGAGTCAAAGTCTGCTGGTTGCCCTCTAACTCCTTAACGCAGATCAGAAAACAACCCCGAGATCCCAAATCAGCCCGCCTAGCCCAACAGGCCGGCCCAGCTGCGCAGCAAAACAGGCCGGCCTAGCTCCGCAAAAATTGAGGGACCTAAACAGGACTTTTTGCATACATGTAATTCAAAATTTAATTATTTCCAATAAACCTACAGAAATTCATTTAAATGATAGAAAATAACAAATTTGTTCGAAAAATCTTGAAACTCATAGAATACAACTTAAATATGTTCTTTTACATGTGAAAAATGTATTTAGGGTATATAAGATAATTATTTTTTAGTTAATTCATAAAAGTGTCTTAATTAGGTATTTTAAAATGGAAAAATAATTTTTTTGCACAATAAATGGCAATGTGAATCCCCATGTGTTAATAGGAGAGTAAATGTAAGGTTATGTGTAGAATTGAGGTGTACATGTCCAAGAAAATACTTTAAGGTATACAAATTTCAAAGTTTAAGTTAAGTTGTATGAAATAATTTGAGAGACCTATATAGTTTTTGAACAATGTATACTCCAATTTTCGTAAAATCTTATGAAACTTTTTTGTCAAGCTTTTACATCCATAAAATGATTCTATGTCAATTTACATAATTTTCAGAGATGTTTTTTGTATTATTATTCTTATTATTTTATAACAAGATGACTAATAGAAGTTTGAGTTTTCCCTATAACTCGATGGAATTTTCATCAATATCTTAGCTTTGGGTTATAATGGAACATATAAGTTTAAATATATTTTTTTGAATTTTTTAGAATCTTTTTGAGGTACACATAGTTCAATTTGGAATTACTTTACGTAAAAACTCAGAAATTCATTTAAATTATAGAAAATAGTAAATCTATTTGAAAAATCTTGAAACTCTTACATGACAACTTATATGTTGTCTTTTACATGTTAAAAATATATTTAGGGCATATAAGCTAACTATTTTACAACTTTCTTCAAAAGGGTGTACTCATTACCGATTGAAAAAATAGAAAAATAACTTTTTTGCACAACAAATGGAAATGTGAATCCCCATATGTTAATATAAGAGTAAATGTAAGGTTATGTCCAGAATTAAGGTGTACATGAGAAAGAAAATAGTTTAGGTTATACAAACTTGAAAGTTTAAGTTGAGTTCTATGAAACAATGTGAGAGACTAGCTAGTTTATGAACAATGTATACTCAAATTTTCACAAAATCTTACGAAACTTTTTTGTCAAGCTTTTACATCCATAAAATAATTCTATGCCAATTTACATAGTTTTTGGAGAAATTTTAGGTATTATTATTATTATTTTATAATAAAATAGCTAGCAGAAGTTTGAATGTTCCCTATATGCCAATTGTATTTTTCGTCAATCTCTTAGATGTAGGATATAATAGACCATAGAAGCCTAAATATAATTTTTTTAATTTTATTAGAGGTACATATAGGTTAATTTGGAATTACTTTTGATAAACACACAGAAATTTAATTAAATGATAGAAAATAGCAAATCTACTTAGAATTCTTGAAACTCTGGTGTAACACTACATATGTAGTACTCTACATTTTAAAAATATATTGAAGTATAAAAGATTATTATTTTTGCTAGTTACTTCACAAAAATGCCTTAAATGAAAAAATAAAAACAAAAAAAACAAAAAACATCAAAAATATGAGGTAAGACCCATAAGCCCATCTAAGTATTCGCCCACGACCTTATTAAAACAAAGATCTTACTTAAACCGTTGGATGGAAAATAGATGGCTAAGATGCACTCAATGTCCAATAAATATCCATCCACACCCCTAACCCTAACCCTTCCCAAGAGCCCCTCTCCCACCCGCCTCCCACCTCACTCTCCCATCCGCCGCCTCTCCGGCCCAGACCGCCCACCCTCCTCTCTCTCTCCCTCTTCACCTTGGCCGGCCATGGTCCCCCAGCCACGCCTCTTCGCTTCAGATCCGGCGACCTCCTCCTCCTCACCGAGGCAGCCCATAGCTGCTGGCGGGTCGCCGGCGACAAATCCGACCGCACCTCCTCCTCCGCTCCTCCCCTTCCCCGCTGCCTCCTCCTCCGCCTCCCCTTCCCCATCGCGTCGTCACTGCTTCTCCACCTACTAACGTCACGCTGCTGCTGTTGCTGTGGTTCGCAGGGGGAAGCGAGATCCAGATCCAGGGGTGCGCGTCCCCTCCGCCTCCGTCCCCGAGGACTACGCGCACGCTGCTCCGCACCTGCAACCGAGACCGCGACGGCCAGGTCGGGTACGACGACTTCCGAAGGTACATGGACGACTCCCATCTCTCTATGCGGTTTTGAATTTGGGTCTCTCGCTCGCGCTCCCGATTCGGGCGATTAGGGGAGTCCGGCTGTGGCATCTGCTCTGATTGGAGTGATTTCGCAGCTGGGGCGTGCAATCCTTACGGTTTGTCGTGAGATTCCTGGGGGTTTTAGGGATGTTGCGTGCTTATAATTAGGGACATGCCTTGGAACTGTTGCTAATATGGCAAGCGCGCTTTAGCTCACGCAGAGCTCCTCTCTTTAGGGATGAGTTTATCAGAGTTAGGAGCTTCCAAGACAGTCAGGGGCTCAGGGCTCCCGTCAGTGCTCTGCCAACTATGTCGGAACCATCCGTTCTTTTATCAGAACTAATGCAATCAATTCTCTATGCCTCTCTCCCTGTTCTTGCCCAAGGAAGGAACTGGGTCTTGTTATACAGGTTCAACATGTCTCTTATTCTGATATGTTCTGACTTCTGACCATGTGTGCCTACTGCCAACTAATGTTCATGTTTACGATTGTACAACACATGGAGGCATGGGATATCGTTATCTACTTTATATAGAAGGAGCATGCTTTGCCCTGGTTTCTCGCTTTTGGTATGTTAATGTTTCCTAACTAGCTTGATGCTGGTAGTTGTTGATCCACTTGTTTGACCATCTCGTTGAAGTTCATGCTTATCACCTTGTAACAGTTCTAGGATTCACAGAACATCCCTCTGAAGTCTGAACAAATATTTTTTACTGCTCTGTTTTCTTAAGTATTGGATTACTTTTACTATGTATGGCATGTCTAGTGATATGGAATACTTTTTTGAGGAAATAGTGATATGGAATACTTGATATTAGCTCATCATCACATTCAGTTCTGTCACCTTCCTTTATTTCTTCATTTTTCCTGCTTGTTTTATTTCTATGACTTGACTTGTTTTTTTTGTTTATGGTTGATCACCTTTTCAGAGAACATATGGTTGCCACTCATGTGCAGACAACTTGATAAGTGAAGGTGTGCAGTATCATGTGCAGGTGTGCAGTCAAAAGATGTGAAGAATTTGAACATTGAGCTCCCTCAAGTTTTTTTGTAATATTGTGAGATCTTTTGCTAGATTAACTAGAGTTATAATTATTTGATGCTGATGATATGCTTGAAAAACATTGATATGGTATTTTGATGTCATGCTGGACATGAACATGATTCATGAAAGTATTTTTTGGCCAGAAATGATGTGTTTTTTTGGGATTTTGGATTTGGATCTATTTGGAAAAATTTGTTGGGCTGAAATGTATATGGGCTAAGGCTGAAATGTATTTGAGTTGGGTTGACTTGTATGGGCTGTGGCTGAAATATCTATGGGCTGAAATAGTTGTCCAATTTTAGGCCCAACTTGAATTCGCTTGTTAACAAATGGCATGTCGACGATGCCGTCGACGTCGAGATTAGCCACATCATCTGCCACGTGATCATGTGCCATGTCATCATCCACGTCAGCCGCCAACTCAGTGTCCAAGTCATCTAAAAAGTGAGGTGGCAACTTAATCCATGACGGTCAACTTCGTCACAGATTTTGGGCTTTTGGGTTGGGTTCAATGGGCTTTAGACAAATCTATGACGGCTTCAGAACGTCATGGATCACGTTAATCTATGACGAAAACTTAATGACATCACGAGAAGGGATCCGTGACGCTCAATACATGACATTCTCAATTTTCGTCATAGATGCTGTTTTATGACGAATTTTCGATGATCCATGACGAAAGTGGCATGTCATAGACTACAACATTTTTTGTAGTGTCACACACGCATACACACTCACCCCTATGAACACAACTACGCAAACCATACCCCTATGAGCACCTCTGAAGAACTGGGCCGGTAGATCTAGAGATTCCCGAAGTCACCATTTGCGCCTTGTCGTCGACGGGTACTGTTGACGGTGTATAATCGTATTAAACTTCAAGTAGACTTGCAAGCGGACAAGTCTCCCGTCGTAGTCAAGGGACCCTTCTTCTCTCGAGTGGTGAACCCAAGGTATCGAATCCGTGGAACAAACGTGTGATGCAAGAGTTGATCTAGTAAAGCCGAGAAACTTAGATCTTCAAGAGGTGAAACCTATGCATCTAATCTTAAAGAACAACTCGAAAATGAATCTAATCTATTAAAGACCGGAGGTAGCAAGAGATAGAGGGGGATAGATAAACCAATCTAGAGAGATTGGATCAAGCCTTTGTTGAAGTTCCGAGCAAAGAAGAAATAGCAAGTTCAATCTCATTAAAAGCCTCTTTAAACCACGGTTTCCCGTCCGACTCCGAAAACGCCCGCCTTTTGGAGCCACCGCTCTGTCTAACGCACCCCTATTCATGCGGGTTAGTCTAGGCGAGTCCAAGGACAAGTTGAAATCTTTCGGAAGGTCAGGCATGCACCTCTAGCCACCACGGCTACAAGAACATCCTCGGTGATCTATCTCGAGAATAGATCTTAAGATACGAAAAGCCGATCGAAATCAAAGACGTAGGAGAAACACTTGATCGCTAGAAATCGGATTGCAACTTGATAATTCAACATTACATGATACATGAATCAAGATCACCAAGGATCCTACCTTGATCTTGCTTCTAGCTCGAACTCCGTGGTCTTCCTTGCAAGGTTCCCACGGCTAGGAGACCCTAGTCAACTAGCTCGACCCTCTCCTCTCCGAGATGGTGTCCCTCTCTTCTCTGCTCCTCGGCGGCCGATGACGAATGAATTGATGCGTGGCTCTTGGCCTCGGGGCTATAAATAGTCCGAATGGCGGCTAGGTCAAAGGGGGGGCTGACTGGGCCCCGAAATGGCTGGGCTGGCCGGCTGGGCGGCTCCGGGCCCACTTGGCTGACCAGGCCTCCTTCGCCGGTGTTGGTTCCGAGTCTTCTAGATCCTTCCCCCTTCTGCATGTGGGCCCTTGTCGTCGGTTTCTCTCCGAATTGGATGTAGCTCCTTGTCCCGCAAGATTCGGCACTTTTCTGACTAGGTCCTCGGAGTTTGTCATCTTCTCGGGTTTGGTCCCTGGGCTTCTTGGAGTCATGTTTGCTTCATTGCATGACTTGTACCGGGCTTCAAGGTCTTGTCACAAGGTGCTTGATGAACTTATCCCGGAAGTCTTGCTTTCAACACTAAAACCCTGCATAAACACTAAACTCCAAAACCGACATGCACGAACAAACTTGTTATACCAAGGGGGTTAGTACCAATGGATAAGGTATAAAACTCATGCCAACACCGAAGGTAAACTCATGGCTAGGTTGACGGAATTTCACCATCAACATCTCCCCCATGCTTAAACCTTGCTCGTCCTCGAGTAAGCCTTCGATGGATATCATCGTTGCCCTTCATTGTTTAAACCTTGCACTTGATCATACATGAGAAAACATAATGCTCTCAAAATTTAATTCGTTAAGGTTTCATAAGGTGCTAGCCTTCATCCCTACGGAGGGTAGATTATTAATTAAGCTTATCCCACAAGTATTAACATGCTCCCAAAAATTTAAATAGATCTCAGAAATTTTGAAATAAAGAATGAGATGAAAAAGAGCTAAACCAAGTTCACAAATTTAAATCATCTTGCATCTTGCTCATGAACTCTCATCTCATCTTGTCTCTCAAGCCTATTTATTCTACTCCTTTCCCTCTCATAACATATATATATATGTGGTAGGCTTTATATAGAGCTTTTTGGGAAAGTTTAGTCCTACCAAGATATTATAAATGAGATGTTGTCAAAACAAGACAAGCTTCTCATGGTCTTACCGAGACTCGTCAAAAAGGTCATTGGAAAATAATGTTATATCAAGGAGGGGGAGAGAAAAATACACACACTTGAGATAGGTGGACATGTGCAAATGGCAAGAGTGATCCCGAGGCACAAAGGAAGTCCTCGTTATCGGATTGCACATGGTTGGAAAATGAGTTTGGATCTTTTAATCTTGAGTCCTTGAAATTCCTAATGCACTTTAGAGAAACGGGGGGGGGCTCATTTTATTTTTACTCATACTCACATTTTTTCTTTTCTTTTTCTCATACATATATATATTTTTTATTTCTTTATTTCTTTCTTTCTCTTTCTTTCTCATCAAAATTTTTTTTATTTGCTCCCCTTTGAACTCTAAAATTGCATTGTACCTACCTCCTCCCCCATGCTTAGACGTTTGCTCGTCCTCGGGCAAAGAGGTGATAGAGATAAGGTAGGTACCGGAAATACTTTTCCTTTGGAGAGATACTTGAAATCTTCAATATTGGCACCATCTAGCGATCTTCCTTGAATTGATGATCCATACTCAACGATAGGTTATGGTCAAGGACGTAATCACAAAAGATGATATTTGGTTTTAAGGGTGGATATCCGGCGAGGTTTGTGAGATCTCCGATGTGGGGATACACAATGCACGGATAAAAGGCTAGCAATAAGATAGATACGCAAAAAACGGAATGACCAGCTTCTTAGTCTCGGGCCAGAGAAATCATGGCCTGTAATAACTCACCCAAAAATAAATCTTGTACACTAAGGTTTATGCACTTAATATTTATAAGGCTCTGGATAGGTAGAGCAACACACAAGTGATATTCATGACAAGGTTAGCATTACTTTTAAGAATAAAAATCATCTTTAATCTATCTAAAACTTGAGAGCATATAAAACACTATGGGTCTTTATTTTTATCATAACCTCCGCTAAAGATTAAGCTAGCATTTAGGTAAATTCAGATTTGTATTTTAAGAGAGCAATAGCTTAATCATGCATAAAACAAATACAAAGATAAACAAAGCGGCAATTATAATCATATATCTTCATGGCATAAATTTTGTAACTTTACCAAAGGTAAAAACAAGGTGGTGTCTTTATTCATGATGAAAACAAACTAACACACATGATGAAAATAAACTAACACACATGCTGAAAATTAAATAAAAACTGAAAACACTACGCACACATAAGCAAATACAAGCTGAAAATTAGAGAAAAAGGGAAAGAAAAGAAAACTAAAGCTCCTCCTTCTTCTTAATCTTCCGCCGGTGGTTGGTGTTGATAATCTTGGTAGTTGTACCCTTGCTCGTAGTAGGTTTGGACATCTCCTCCAACGAATTGATCCGGCGGTACTAGGTGAAGGCGCCCAAGCTCATAAGCAATATTTGCATTGCCCTCACCTAATTGAGCCGCGTTGGATTGGATGGCTGCAACGTTTTGCATGTTTCTTGCAGCATATCCTCCAATTATGGCCACACTTTGTTGTGGTTGAGGAAATTGTGCATAGGGCTCCATAAAGGTTCCACATAATTTTGTGGGGGCATGGCTGCACCACTCCCCCATGCTTGCATTGGTGGCCCTCCGTAATAACTTGGCGGTGTAGGAATTCCTCCGAACGGTGGCACATAGTTTTGTTGTGCACCTTCCTCTTGTGCCGAGGAGGATCCTTCCTCTACAATTCTTCCTCTTTTATTCTTCCTTGCCGGCACAAGGAGTCCTTCCTCCAACCAATCTTCCTTCCCTTGAATGAAGAGTCTTAGTCTAGGATCCGGAAGGGGTAAGTTCACCTTGGCCACTTTAAAGCCTCCTCTCTCATCTCCACTTATGTATTTTCCTTGCTTCATGTATTCATATCCGAGAGAGGTCCCGGGTAGAAGATGTTCGGGATTTCTTGGAATTCCCGGTCTCAAAGAGATGGCCAACATGGAGAGGTAGCACCCCGAACCAATATCTCCCGATCCCGATGTTGCCTCACAACACCACCTGATCATGAGGTAGGAGGGGTCTATTGGCTGCCTGGCAATTAAAGCCGAGTAAAGCCAATTCAACTTCGTGTCGGTCACCTTCGTCTCCCTCATCCTCCCCAAAATCCTTTTACACATCCATGAGTGAAATACTTGGATGATGGGGTTCCGGATGGAATTCCTTTGTTGGTGGGCCTCCCCGGAGATTAAATTCCAAAATCCATCCAACATGCCTTCCGGCACGTCAACTTTCTCTGGAGCTCCCTTTTGGAAACCAAGTAGCTCCCTAATATGTTCATAGGGGACCACTTGCTGAATCCCCTCCAATCGGAATGATAAACTTGGCACCCCCTCATCAAGGATAGGCGCCATAGTCATCAAAATTTCCAAGGCAAATTCCTTGTGGGTATTTGCCGACACCCCGTTGGAGAATTGCACCCACCCAAGGTGCCCCAACATATAATAAATGTCCGTGCCAAAACCCAATGAGTTGAGAGCTTGATCGTCGAAATCGACGTTTGCCACAAGCCTCTTCTCAAGACGAGAGAGTTTCTTCTCCTCCTCCTCCGACAAGATGATGAAGCCATATGTGGAGTACCGCGGAGTGTACGGAGGTGGAGCGGATGAACGGGTCGATCGACGAGGTGGGACGGGCGGCTCCTCCGTACGCCCTTGATGTTCGGTAAACCTCACGGATGAGCTCCTTGTAGCTCTCATGCCACCGAGGAGGAGAGTGTCGTTCCTCCTTGGCGGTGCCGTGTCCTCCTCCATGCTCCGAGGAGACTCGGAAACCGAGTGCCTCCTCGAAGACGTCGTCGAAGATGGCTTGGATGACGACGACCCCTTCTTCTTGGTGAAGAGACTTGTTGTTTTCTTCCACATGATTGCAGCACTCTTCTCTCTAATATAATTCCGGGTTTCAACCGGTAACAAAGCACTTCAAGAATTATTTGGAGTATGGACTTCGAGTGGATTAAGGGTGTGAATTTTTTAAGCAAACAAACTTGGGAAGGATGGCTAAGTCTATGGTGGTTCTGGACTGAAAACTTGAAGCACACAAATAGAGGAAGGGAAGAGCTGCTTGCCGGCAGAAGACGGGCACCGGGGGGTGCCATTTATAGGGGAGGCCGGCCGGCCTGGGCCGACCGGCCTAGGGTGGTTTTGGCCCTCCCTGGCTCGGTTTTTCTTCCAGCATGATCATCTTCCCTTTGTGACTTTCGTGCCCGCGTGCTCCACTAGTTGCACTGCCCAAACTCTCTCATCCACTCCTTTGCTTGCATTATTGGTCCTTCCACTTGATGCCTTTGCTTTGAGTCATGTCCATGCTCCCTTGCTTCACATGCCACCATGAATTTCCTGCAAAACAATGCTTGCTGCCCACCCATGCTTGTCCTTTGCATGTGGTCTTGATGAAAGTTGTTGAAAGGGCATCCAATGATGCATCATGGTGCATGCATGATTTACTTAACTAGATTGCCTCCCTCTAAGCATGTCTTAAGGCTAAGCACTCCCTAATTTCAAAATTAAAATAATTTCAGAGCTATGGGGGAGCTCAAGCATAAATTTAGAGAAGTTTTTAAACCATTAAAAACAAATGTAAGTCAAAAATATTTTCCGACTACATTTATATCGGTCTCACCGGTATTGCTTGCCTTCATTGGTTGAGAGCAAACTTTTCCCGGCTTGATCATGGGGGCATAGGTTTAGGTTCTAATTTTGGCTAAATGAGAGAGGTTTTGAATGAAATAAAATTAAATGAGGCTTAGAAAAATTCTAATCTTAGAGAAACCAAGGATATAGATTTTTAAACCAACCAAAAGTTAAGTTTCTAGGTTCACGCGAGTCCTACCACGTGCTGAAATTTAAATAACATCTAGATACAAGTCGTGGCTCTACTCGTGTGTTTTTAGCATGAAAAACAAGTCAACCACAACATCATAAAGAGGATGAATGGTTGAGTTAGGTTCTGAATTTATTTGGTTGTGGTTTCTCGAAAAGAAGCAAACAACACATAGGATGGTTCATGTAAAGGGTTTACGATCCAAACAAAATATTCAACCAAGAATTATGTCTCTAATATTGTTCAACCACTTCTAAGTCTAATGTCTTTGCGTAGTAAAATTCAAAACTAAATTACTTGAAAAGACTCGAAAAACCAGGAATCGGGTTGTCCTCCCGGTAGCTTATTCTTGACTCGACAAACGGGTTGCCTCCCCGCCTAGCGCTCGCTTATAGTCCATGGCTAGACACTTCTTCACTTGATTACTTCAGATCAACGCTCTTTGCGGGTGTTGCAATCTTGGGTACCCACTTTCGCACCATCTTGGGCACGGGCTTATTCTCCGGCTTAGTCATCTTTTTGGTCTTCACAGGCGGCTTTTGTTCCTTTGTCTTGACGGATGCAACAACTTCCTTGATTTTCTTCACGTTCTTCTTCTTCGGCTCTTCCTTCTTCCTTAGTTCTTCCTTAACAACGCGACGATGAGGTGGAACATATTTAACTTCAATCATATTGCATACCTCGAGGCGTGGTCGAAACTTGAAGGAACTCCTTTCTCCGTTAATGTCGAACTTGATCTCCCCCTTGCCAACATCAATAGTAGCTCCCACGGTCTTGAGGAAAGGTCTCCCAAGGATGAGTGGTGGCTTCTCCCTCTCTCCCATCTCGAGCACCACGAAGTCGACGGGGATGAAGTGGTGTCCGACCTTCACGGGCACATCTTCGGTGATGCCCAAGGGATAGCGAATGGAGTTATCACCCAACTCCAAACACATACCCGTAGGCTTCAATGGTAGGCGTAGCTTCTCGAACACATCTGTTGGCATGACGCTCACACTAGCTCCAAGGTCGCATAACACCTTCTCGAACTTGAATGAACCAACAGAACATGGAATTGTCGGGCATCCGGGGTCTCTTTGCTTCTCTAGTCCATTTGCAATAGCAGCACTACATTGCTCGGACATCTTGACATGATCTACCCCGAGTGTTGCTATCTCATATTTATTTGCAAGGATATCTTTGAAGTAACGAGAATATGTAGGTACTTGAAGGGCATCCAATAACGGCATGTTGATGCTAAGTCTACGCACAACCTCCACAAACTTCTCAAAGTGATTATCAAGTTTACCTCGGAAGTAGCATGGCTTGAGTTGCGGTATCTTCGTGTCTTCTCCTGGCATCTCAAACTCGGGCTCTTCGGTGACGATCTCCGTAACTTCCTCCTTAGCAAATTCCTCCGCCTCGGGATGGTTTAGGCTTCCTTGCTCCCTTGAACGTTCCGGATCTTGGTCTCCTTCCCGAACGTGTTTGAATAGCCTTCGCTTTGGGACCTTTAGGTTGTCCCGAAGCTTCCCTTCATTAGCGGATAGGCGCGGCAAGTTGTCCCACTTGCGTCTCGAGCATCTTCATCATGTTGAGCACTTGATGGTTGGAGCTTCGACCTCCGCGTCACTTTGCTATCGATGTTCTCCAACACCTTGTCTATGGCTTTGAACTTGGTGACGGTGTCCTTGTTGATCTTAGCTTGCTCGTCCATGAAGTTCTTCAATTGTATACGAAGCGGAACTGAATTCAGAATGGATGAGCTTGCATTAAATTGAGGTCTACCTTGCCCGTAGCGGAAGTTCGGCAAATATCCCTTCCTCATGTAGTCGAGCACCTTGGCTTCCTCCGGACAATCCTTGTGGACATGGCCATATTCTCCGCACTCTTCACATGTGGATCTTGCTTCGGCAGCCTTTAAGTCTTGAGCCTCTTTCTTTTCTATCTCCATCTTCTCCAACCTCCGCATGAGTGAATCGATCTTGCCTTCAAGTATGTTTTCTTTCTCCACTTGCAAGACTCCTTTGATGTTCCCCGTGGGTTGAACCGGAAGTAAGCGTCCGGATGACACCCACGCGTCATTGTCCGCGACCTTCTTGAATAGAGTGAAAGCTTCGGTCGGCGTAAGCTCGATGATCGATCCTCCTGCCGATGCATCGATGATCATCCTTGACGCCATGGTGAGTCCTTGGTAGAACTTTTGCACGAGGTCCTCCTTTGGGAACTTGTGATGTGGAACCGCCTGAGTGTACTCATTGAAGCGCTCGAATGCCTCCGAGATAGTTTCCATAGGATATTGAGCAAAAGTGGCAATCTTATTACGCAAGCTTTGAGTTTTACCTGGTGAGTAGTATTCCTTCATGAAGGCCCTCATCAACGCATTCCAATTTTGCACCGTCTCCGCCAGTTGAGAGTGGAACCATTGCAAAGCCTTCCCGAGTAGCGAGAACAGGAAGAGCCTTGCCCTCATTTGATCTTGAGTCACCCCATCCATGTTGAATGTTTGACATAGTTGAATGAACGCTTGGAGGTGAAGGTTCGGATCCTCTTTACCGGTGAAGGGTGAATGTTGCACCATGCGGATTGTTGAGGTCTTGATCTCAAACGGCCTTCCGATCTCCGCGAGGTTCAGGATTGGTAGGTCGATGATGTCCGGGGTGCATAGCTCCCCGATCTTGCGTTCTTGCGGTTGATCTCCCATCGGTGGAAGTCGATTCTCCCGAGGACTTTGAGGTGGTGAATTTTTTGGAGATTTCAAACGATCCTTCATCTTCCGACTTTGAATCTACAAAATCTAGCTTTTTAGCTTGATGTGCTTCGCATCTCCTTAGCCTGTAAAGTTTTTCTGGATCATCCACAAAATTATCGGGTTTGTTGGAGAGGTAGCCGTCCATCTCCTGTTAGGGTTAGCGATAAACAAAATATACAAAAAATGAAAAGTAAAAACAAATCTAAGAAAACTTGGGTTAGACAAACTAGATTAGATTGATTTTGAGGATGATCAAAAGTTAGTAGATGCAAAAAGAAAAACTAAAAGAAAACTGAAAATTACACAAAAAGCAATAAAAGATCGAATCTTGATCACTTGTTCCCCGGCAACGGCGCCAGAAAAAGGGGCTTGTTGACGGTGTATAATCGTATTAAACTTCAAGTAGACTTGCAAGCGGACAAGTCTCCCGTCGTAGTCAAGGGACCCTTATTCCCTCGAGTGGTGAACCCAAGGTATCGAATCCGTGGAACAAACGTGTGATGCAAGAGTTGATCTAGTAAAGCCGAGAAACTTAGATCTTCAAGAGGTGAAACCTATGCATCTAATCTTAAAGAACAACTCGAAAACGAATCTAATCTATTAAAGACCGGAGGTAGCAAGAGATAGAGGGGGATAGATAAACCAATATAGAGAGATTGGATCAAGCCTTTGTTGAAGTTTCGAGCAAAGAAGAAATAGCAAGTTCAATCTCATTAAAAGCCTATTTAAACCACGGTTTCCCGTCCGACTCCGAAAACGCCCGCCTTTTGGAGCCACCGTTCTGTCACAACACACCCCTATTCGTGCGGGTTAGTCTAGGGCGAGTCCAAGGACAAGTTGAAATCTTTCGGAAGGTCAGGCATGCACCTCTAGCCACCACGACTACAAGAACATCCTCGGTGATCTATCTCGAGAATAGATCTTAAGATACGAAAAGCCGATTGAAATCAAAGACGTAGGAGAAACACTTGATCGCTAGAAATCGGATTGCAACTTGATAATTCAACATTACATGATACATGAATCAAGATCACCACCGGGATCCTACCTTGATCTTGCTTCTAGCTCCGGGAACTCCGACGTGGTCTTCCTTGCAAGGTTCCCACGTTGGCTAGGGAGACCCTAGTCAACTAGCTCGACCCTCTCCTCTCCGAGATGGTGTCCCTCTCTTCTCTACTCCTCGGCGGCCGATGACTAATGGATTGATGCGTGGCTCTTGGCCTCAGGGCTATAAATAGCCCGAATGGCGGCTAGGTCAAAGGGGGGGCTGACTGGGCCCCGAAATGGGCTGGGCCGGCCGGCCTGGGCCGACCGGCCTGGGCCCACTTCGGCCCAGCCAGTTGCCTCCTTCGTCCGGTGTTGGTTCCCGAGTCTTCTAGATCCTTCCCCCTTCTGCATGTGGGCCCTTGTCGTCAGTTTCTCTCCGAATTGGATGTAGCTCCATGTGGTAGCCACGTGTAATTGTCAATCCCGCTATTTTGTATTTAATAGTGGGTCCTGCAAGTTATCAACCAAAAAAGAAGCCGCTACTACTAAGTTCGAACCGTGACGTGCAGGATCAAGGTAACACCACCACTATGCTACGAGATTTTTTGTGTTTGCATGTACTTTTATAAAATTTAGACTGAAATTTAGTTGAGCGCAGCGGTGGTGCTTGTTCCTATAATATGTGGACATGTAGGATATGAATGTGTAAATATGATACAAACATGTGGACTTATGGGGTAGAGAATGTGATGGTAGGGCTACGGTGCACCGTGCTCGCGTGATGTTCCCCAAGGTGATGTGTTGTTCACGGACCCCCATCCGCATAGCACTCAAGATGCAAGTTGGGTTAAGGATCGCCCCACACTACCCATTAATACTTTTTTTGGTTTTGGGTCACATTGACCCAAAACAAAGCATTTATTCGTGGGTCAACCAAAAACACCAAATGATCATGACAACCCTGCGTGCACCGGAGAGGTGGTTGTCCTATGCACTCGGGGGCTTGGAGGATACATCATCTCGCCGCAGCTTGACGCCGGTGGGTGTCGTCGGCGACGCAGAGTCCTAGAACATGTAGGTGATTCTGTCCACCGACATTAGCACCTGCGACTGGGTTTGCCAAGACCCCGGTGGAGGCAGTGCACTCGGTGCTTGTCAGCGGCAAGGACTGTCGGGGTTCTCTACCGCCTGCAGTAAATTTGTATCGATCGTGCGTCGGGCCCGGATGGTTAGCACAGGAGACAACAGGATTTAGACTGGTTCGGGCCTCCGAGGAGTAATACCCTATGTCCAGTGTCGAGCTGTCGTGTTCCCAAGCTAGGGGTGCTTGTAGTAGGGGTTACAAGCTGGTCGGGAGAGGGTGTCGAGCCCAAGTCCCTTGAAGTGATGTTCGATCTATAGAAGGTCTAACCCTTGTAACCGTTGCCCTCCTCTCCCTTTTATAGTCACAAGGGGGAAGGGCACAAGGGGGAAGTAAAAAAGAGGTACAGTGCTTGGTTGCTGGGATGTCCCATCAGGCGTCGCTGTCCGTCGGGACGCATTGATGCGGAGTCGTGATGCTAGGTCGAGGAAGCTGCTGAGTGGCCGAGCGTGGCTGCTCATCCCGGGACGCTTGGCACCTCCTCCGAGTAGTTTGCTGTCGTCTCAGCCCGCCCGAGTACTTGACTAGCCCACCACGCTTGAGCCTAAGTCTAGGCTCGAGCTCGTCGTAGGGGGTGCTTGAGTGCCTCGGGCTGAGCTTGCGTGTGGCAGAGTAGGAGATGATGGCGATGGGATGGCCGCACAGCCGGTCAGCGACTAAGGTTTGTGGGGCCAGCTTGCATGGCCGCCATCTGTTTTATTTGCATGGCGTGGGGAATCGTTCCCCCACGCGTGTCGGTGGTGGTGCTCGTGCTGTGTGCCATGGCCCACGCACCAGTTAGGGCCGGAGACTTGTCGTGCGAGGTGGAGACTTGTCGTGGGAGGTGGAGACTTGTCGTGCGAGGTGGAGACTTGTCGTGCGGATCCCTCTTGTAGGGAACTGGTCGGAGATGCAGCCAACTGGTCGGAGACTAGACGTCTTGCCAGTGTGGGTCTTGACCGGGGTTCTCAATCCTCCTCATCCTGAATCTTGGCCTTGACATCATCGATCTTGGCCATCACGTTGTCAATGATGTTGGGTTACCTTGTGTTTAAGGAAGATCTTTTCGCCGTCAAAGGGGGCCCTAATCCGGGCCCTCGTCAGTATCCCCTGAGCCTGAGGGGGAGTCAAGGAGTCGCACTCAGGCTTAGTTGAACGATCCTGGTGTTGATGGTGTTCTTCGTGTTCTCGGTGGGTGCGCGTGAGTGCATCCACCGGATGTAGCCCCCGGGCTCATGAGTGAGTTGGAGACTCGCACGGGAGCTTTTATGTGTGATTGTAGCTGTTGTAGCCCGGGGACACCTTGTCGGGGCAGTCGTGGTCGTTGTGGTAAATGCGGGAGTAGTAGTGGGCGCGGGCATTTCAGCCGACGTGATGGATGTGACCGTTCGATCATGACCACGCACAGGCGTTGCAGGTCCGTACTCTACGGGGATCGAGGCGTCGTGTGAGTGGGCACTGTTTCGGGCCGGCGCGCAGCGCGCGAGCATTTCACCGACTCACGGGCCCGGGCGTTGAAGGCGAGGGGCTGCCTTTAAAACCACGCGTCGGGCACGGGTTCAGGACTTTGCTTCCCCATTATCTTCTTCCTCCGCGCTCGCATCCCGCCTCGTGCTCTTTCGCATCCGCAGCGCCACCACCTCTTGCGCTTTCGACCCGCCCGAGACTCCGCCGCCGCGATGTCGAACTGGACGCGCTCTAATGTGTCCCGCGAGCAGCTGCTGCGTCTTGTCGAGGCAGGCCAGCTTCCTCCGCTCACTACCGCCGTGGAGTGGAGGGTTCCCGGCGACGAGTTCGTGCCGCGCCCCCCAAGGGGTTCGTGGTCTCGTTCGTGGTCTACCATGAGCGCGGCTTCTCCGTCCCCGCCGGGCGGTTCATCCGCGAGTCCTCTTGAGCACGGGCTTCAAGCTGACCTCAACCCGAAAGATCCGGCCAGATGGCAGCTGCGTTCGAGGCGATGTGCGAGGGGTACTGGGATTCAGTGCCCATTGGCACCTTTTCCACTATTTCTTCAAGTTCGCGTGCTTGAAGGAGGGTTCCCGGGCGGCGATGATCGGCTGCGCCAACCTCCGGATGAAGCAAGGCCGGGGCGACGACTACATCCCGGTGTCCCTGACCAGCTCGAGCAGCGGCTGGCACAAGGGGTGGTTCTATCTGCGGAACGACCCCGAGTTCGCGCTCCCAGCGTACACCGGGAACTCCATCGCCGAGTCGCGGAGGAACTGGTCGGATGGCCCCGCGAAGGCGGAGTAGGTGAAGATCCTCAAGGATCACTAGGCGGTGCTGAGGCGTCTCAGGAGCCGAGTCACCAGCGAAGTTCTCGGCGCCCGAGGAGTTGTGCCGCTCCGGAGGCGGCCGCTTCGTCTCTGCGAGATGATGGCTGACTGGCCCCCCTGGACGGGGACCGTGACCGCTCTGACCCTCCCGTCACCGCTTGAGGTCCAACGCCGCGTGGCACAGGCGATCGGGAGGTCGACCTACTCGTGGCCGCCGGCGTGGCTGCTCCCGATGCTCCCCCATGGGGGGACTGAAAAATTTGTGAGTCACCGTCTTCCCGATACATCTCATTTGCTCTGTGTTTTTTGTTGTGATGTCGATCTTCTCGGAGACCTTCGGCTCCAACTGACTCCTCTGCCCTCTCGTTGTCGCAGTTGAAGTGTGCCCACCTCGTTCCAGCCAAGGCGCCTCTCCCGAAGGAGGCGATCTTCGACCAGAACAAGGCGGCTGCGGAGAGGCGGCGTGCTACATGCAAGGCGCAGCACAAAGAGCGCGAGATTGCCAAGCGCGATCGGAACGACAACCGCATCAAGAGGCGGAAGGCGGGGGAGCATGGCATCTCCTCCAATGAAAATCCATCACCGGAGCCGTCATGGAAGCGGCGTGACGTTTTTGTGGCGGTGGATTGGAGCGACATAAGGGTCGTCCTAAAGTAAATCGCCGTCCTCGTCGTCGCCTCCCGCTTCCAGTGTCATCCATGGCGGCTACGGACGCCGCATGCGACAAGAATGTGCGCTCGAGCTCACGTCCAGCGACTCGCCCTGCCCGAGAGGACCAGCGGACCATCCGCTTCGCGTGGCGTAATAGAATAGCCTCGAACGCGAAGGCGCCTCAGGAGCCGCGAGAGACGACCCGCCTCGCCAAGCCGACCCTCCGAGGCGGTCGGAGGAGCGTCCGACTCCGGTCCGCCAACTCTTCGACGGTTCCGACCGCCCCGACTCGGACTCCTTGCAGAGGCGCCGGTCGCGGGCGAAGTCAACAAACTCGGTGTCGGCAGAGTACCCGCGGAGAGGCGAAATCTGGCGCCGCGGCGCTTTGCGATCGTACTTATCCGGGTGGCGGGCCGGATGTTCATGTTTCCCTTGTCGCTGGCGGGGGTCAAGGATCAATCCCGGCCGTGGCGGGCGGAGGATCTACTGAGCGGTCGGGAGCGCGCTGGCGTCGAGGTGGCGGATCGAAGCAGAGCAGCCCCTGAGTGGGCGGGCTCGAAACGTGCAGCCCCCGAGCAGGGCTCGTCCGGCCGCCCACCGAAGAAGGCTCGGGTGCGCTCCAAGATGTAAGCTCTCTTTCTCGGAGCCTCCATCGTGAACTTTTTAACTTGTCTTGCTTGCTGATCCTGACTCTGTCTTCTCGTAGGCATGCGACACCGTGTAGCCTCGCGCCCACAGGCGCTTGGCCTTGGCGCGGGTCGTGCCCTCCGAGCCCCGTCCCCAGCCCCTATGCACCGAGCCGCTCCCGGTGCAGGTCGAGGAGGGGTTGGCCGTGGCCACCGTGGTGGAGAGTCATCGCCGCGCCCGCCCCGCCGATGACCCGCCCGCCGTCGTCGAGGACGGGGCGGTCACGAGGCGACCGCCCAAACGGCATTGGAGCCACCGGCCAGGGCTGGCCCAGGCGGCGTGAACGTGGTGATGGTGCCCGCGGATGACGACTCGGCGCTGCCCCCACCGACGGGGGATCGTGATGTCGTAGCGTCAACGGTGCTTGAGCCTTCACCGGCCGCGGGCGCTGCGTCAGTCGAGGACGCGGTGGACTTGGCGGCGCCGTGCGTGAACTTCCCGACGTCGGGACCATCAACCTCGACGCCCCTGAACTCCCGAGCAACGATCGGGAGATGCAGGAGGTGGTGACGGAGCGGATGTTCGCCGACCCGTCGATCCTGGACACCATCGCGGTGTCGCGTCGGCGCTGCGTCAAGATGAGGGTGCTGGCGGCTCAGCGCCCCCTGCCACGTCGGAGGCGGCAGAGGGGGTTCTCGAGGAGCCCGCGGCCAGCACGGAGTCGGCCGTGGTCATGTCCACCGCCATCGCGCCGGCCGGGGAGAGACGCAGGCGCGCCTGCATGAGCCAGCCCGAAGGGCGAGCCGCACCCGCTGCTACGGTGGTCGACGTGGTGGAGGATGCTGTCGGAGGGGCGGGGTCTTCGTCGCCCCGGCCGGTTGCTACTACTGCAGAGGAGGTCCTCGGCAGCGGGGCTCCAGCCCTTGGCGGCCCCTCAGGCCGTCGCCCGAGGCACGACAAGGGCTGCCTCCCAGGAGATCAGAGGCGGAGGAGAGACGCGGGCGCGCAGCTTTGTCGCAAGGCACCGCGAGCGGTGAGGCTCAGGCCCTCGAGCTCGCCCGCACCCCATGGGTGGCTGCCTTGAGGCGGCGGCGACACCAGGGCGAGGAGGCGCGGTGTGCAACCTCATCGGCCTTGAGTCGGTGTGGGCGCGCCGTGCGTTCGACGAGTTGATCCTCTCCTCGACATAGGTAAGTTTTTTTGCTTGAGTGGCTTGCTTTTTCGATTTCCTGGTTCTTCCGAGAAGTGTGGCTCATTCTTGTCTTGCCGGAGGCGAGACCCTTGCGGCCATCGGGTAGGCGAGCCAGCGCGCCGTGAACTCCGGCAGCCGCCCAGTGGAGATGCGGCTTGTCGTGGCTCGGGTGGCGGCGGCCGCGGCGGTGGCGAGTGAGGCGTCGGCGCGGACGTCTCTTGAAGCCGCCCGACAGTCAGCGGAGGACCGTGCCACCGCCGCCCGGACCATGCCGCTGGCGGCTACTCTACGAGTGGGACTCAGGCGTCGGTGGCTCTCGGCAGGCCGGGTTGGCTCCAGCGACCCGCGGCGTCCGTCGAAGAGGCCGCTGAGAGTGCCAGGACCGCCGCTGCCGCCAAAAGTCTGTCGGGCGCCGCCCAGCTGTGACTCACGCGAAAGGTGGCCTTTCGGGCGGAGTCGGGGCTGGGCGCGACTGGGCACTTGCCACAGCCAGACTTAGCGGCCGGCCGCCAGGTTCTCAGTCTCAACTAAGCCAGGGAGGTCTTGAGGTGTGCAGCTACGTGAGAGCAATGCCAAGCTGTCGGAGGACCTCGAGGGTGAGTAACATGGTTGCTTTCTTTCTTTGACTCGCTCGCTGCTCGTTTCTTGTCGTGCTCTGATTCGCCGGTCGTTGTTGCAAGGGCGCGCGTGTACCGCGCCGGGATGACCAGTTAGGCGGAACAGCGGGAAGCTAAAGCGTGTCGCCCTCCTCAAGGTCATCGAGAAGGACGGTGCAATCGGGCGCCTGTCGGAGCAGCTCCAGAGTAAGTGTTGGACCTTGGCTCTGTCTTCCCCTTTTCTGCGGACCCGCCATAACTTGCTGCTTCGTTCGTCTTTCAGAGGTCAAAACCGAGCTGGAGCAGTCGTAGATGGCTCGAGTAGGATCTGGCGCACTGAACCAAGCAGGGATGCCCGGTATGAAGTCGGGAGGCCACCCGCCAGAAGACCATCGAGGACCTGGCCAAGCTTGGAAGAGCGATGAGCACGGCTATGACTGGGCTCGGCGTGTCACTCGGGCCAGTGACGCCCGAGACGTTGGTCGAAGAAGTCGGGCGCCTCCCCAGCGTGGTCCGAGAGCTTGAGTTGGTGACGGCCCAGCGAGCGGTGCACCGAGTCCTCGCCATGTTCGAGTCGCACTACCAAGGTCTGGACCGCATGGCGGGTGGCGGGCCCCTGACATCTCCGGCGTAGTGCGGCGGCTGGAAAGAAGACTGCGCCTCCTTCACCACATGACATGGCCGGCCGCCTTGAAGGACACAGGCTGCTGCACAGGATGCACCAGAGGACCCGGAAGCCCCCGAGCCCTCAAGTTAATTGTACCATAATTTGTTTTATGTAATAACCCGAACAAGTCGTAAGGCTACAAGCTATGTAGCTATGTACTTTATTCAAGTTGCGTTACATCCCGACCGCTCAGCGCGCGAGGGGACGATGCGAAGCGTGGTCGATCTTAGAAAACCAAGACAACCGAGCCTTACTCTGGAGCCACGGAGGTGTAGGAGTCGGAAAGCTTGGCCACCTCGATCCGCTAAATGCAACCACTTGTTCGCAGCCCCCGAGAACTCGGAAGGTTCAGGAGGTAACTTGACGTGGTTTTGCTTGTGAAATCATTTTTCGAACCAGAGTCCAGGCGGTCACTCGAATGCTTTTCAAAAAGAGGTCGGACGAAGACCTGAGGACTCGGAGAGTGTTCGCAAGTCTTCGTATGTGGCACAGGCGTAAGCACTAGGAGCTTTGAACGAACAGCAGCCCCTCATCCCGCGCATGTCGTCGTCTTTACTTTTCGCGAGATCGAGTTTCCGTCAAAAAACCTTTCGCTCGTGCGATCGGTCTCGACACGGTTGTCGGGATTTTTTGAAAAATTTCGTAAAAAACGGGGGGAGGACGTCGTGCCCTGGGTAGCCCCCGAGCAGGGAGCGTCTTTGCACTGGTGCAAAGATGTTTGCTGCTCAGCCCCAAACGTTGTCGCAAACACATGAACACAGCCAACAATAAGTTTTCGAACTCAGAGACATGTGAACAAGGCATGCAGCATCTATTTATTGATGTACGAGGTTTGAATAGTTACTCAAGGATAAAACGGGCGCAGGTGTTCGATGTTCCATGCGTTGGAGACGACCCTCCGTCCTCGTACTGGATCTTGTATGTCCCTGGTCGGAGCACCTCGTGGATGATGAACGGCCCCTCCCAAGGTGGCGATAGCTTGTGCCTGTCCCTGCTGCCTTGAACTCGTCGAAGCACAAGATCTCCGACGTGGAACTCGCGGGGGCGCACATTGCGCTCGTGGTAGCGCCGCAGGGCCTGCTGGTACTTGGCGCATCGCAGCAGCGCTACGTCGCGCGCCTCGTCGAGTTGATCGATCGCGTCCTCGAGCGCGACTTGGTTTCCTTCCTCGGTGTAAGCCCGTACTCACGGGCTGCCGTAGTCGATGTCCGTGGGCAGGACCGCTTCGGAGCCATGCACCATGAAGAAGGGCATGAATCCCGTGGCTCGACACGGTGTGGTGCGTAGACTCCACAGGACGGACGGTAGCTCGGCTACCCATCTTGCTCGGAACTTGTCGAGCCGCTTGAAGATTCGTGGCTTCAAGCCTTGTAGGATCATGCCGTTCGCCCTCTCGTCTTGCCCGTTCGTCTTCGGGTGGGCAACGGCTGACCAGTCCACACAGATGTTGTTATCATTGCAGAAGTTAAGGAATTTCTTCCCCATGAACTGGGTGTCGTTGTCGGTGATGATCGTGTTGGGTATGCCGAAGCGATAAATGATGTCGGTGAAGAACGACACTGCCTCCTCGGAGCGGACGTTGATGATGGGTCGAGCCTCGATCCACTTGGAGAACTTGTCGACCGCCACGAGAAGGTGAGTGAAGCCCCTGGGTGCTTGTCAGAGCGGCCCCACCATGTCGAGGTGCCAGACGGCAAAAGGCCACGTGATGGGGATGGTGCAGGCGCTGCGCGGAGGTGAGTTTGTCGGCGTAGCCGGCACCCTTCACGCCGCCGCGATGTCCTTGGAGTGCGCAATCTGCTGTGGGCGGTGAAACCTTGTCGGAAAGCCTTTCCGACAAGCGTTCTCGGGCCGGCGTGGTGACCGCAGCGCCCGGCATGTATCTCTTAATGCTCGCGGCCACGATCCCGAGGATGCCCCGCATGAGTATGCCGGTAGCCCCATGCTTGTAAAGTTTGCCATTGATGAGGAAGAACGCTTTTGCTCGGTGGGCGATGCGTCGAGCCTCCGTCTGGTCGGAGGGGAGCTTTCCCTCAACTAGCCACTCGAGGATTGGAAACCGCCAGTCGGGATCTTCAAGGTTTAGTTTGGGCGGCTGGTCGACCGCCATGACCTCGGTTTCCGCCTCCTCGGGTGGCTTCTCTCCCTCTGCTCGTACGGATGGTGCATGTTGATCACTCGCGAAGACCCTGTGAGGCACCGGGCTATGGCTGGATGCGGTCTTTTCTTGTCGTCCGATCGCTGTTGTGGTCGCGCAGCACGTGATGAAGCTCGAGGCCATGGAACTTGCCCTCCGGATCAGCGTGCGGCAGCGATGCGCGCCATCTTCGGGTCCACGCAGTTTTTGTCCTTCATGACTTGATCCACGACCAGCTCTGAGTCACCCCTGATCTCGAGGCGCTTGATTTCGAGCTCAACAGCGATTCGGAGACCGTTGATCAGGGCTTCGTACTCGGTGGTGTTGTTCGATGCCGGGAAGTGTAGTCGTACCAAGTACTCCATGCATGCGCCGAGGCGAGATGAAGATGAGGCCTACACGGCTCCTTCCTTCATGACCAGAGCCGAAATACATGATCCACGCGTCGTGCTCAATCGGCGGGAGTTTGAATCTCGTCCACTCGGCCACAAAGTCGCGAGTACTTGTGACTTGATAACCTTGCGTGGTGCGTAAGTGATGTTACATCCCATCAGCTCGGCGCCCACTTGGCGATCCTCCCTTGACCTCGGGGTTGGATGACCTCCCGGCGGATACTTGGACACCACCGTGATGGGGTGTGCGTCGAAGTAGTGCTGGAGCTTGCGCTTGGTCATCAAGATCGCGTATACGAGTTTCTGCATCTGAGAGTAGCGCATCTTGGAGTCGGAGAGTACCTCGCTGACGAAGTACATAGGCCGTTGCACCTTCTGCGACCTTCCGGGCTCTTCTCGCTCGACCACCAGTGCCTTGTGACCACCACAGGTTGTCATTGAGATGTACAAACATCGGCTCCTCAGGGGTTGGAGCGGTCAGAATTGGAGGGCTCTTGAGCATATTCTTGAGAGAATCGAGTGCCTCTTGTGCTTCGGGGGTCCACGTGAAGTGGTCGGACTTCTTCATAAGCTTGTACAGCGGCAGGCTGCGCTCTCTGAGTCGCGTGATGAAGCGACTTAGAGCCACGAGGCAGCCCGTGACACGCTGCACACCCTTCAGGTTCTTGATCGGCCCCATGTCCATGATGGCCGAGATCTTCTCGGGATTAGCCTCAATGCCGCGTTCCGACATGACAAAGCCGAGGAGCATGCCCCTCGGAACCCCAAAAACGCATTTCTCGGGGTTTAGCTTTACCCCGTGTTGTCGTAGCTTCGCGAAGACCTCAGTGAGGTCGGGGACTAGGTCCCCCATCTTTTTTGACTTGATGACGATGTCGTCGACGTACGCCTCTATGATGCGTCCTATCAATTCCCCAAAGACACGTCGCATGCATCGTTGGAATGTGGCGCCCGCATTCTTGAGCCCGAAGGGCATCGTGCAATAGCGATGCGCGAGCGGAGTGATGAATGAAGTCGTGAGCTGGTCCGCTATGTACATCGCTATCTGGTGGTACCCGGAGTACGCATCGAGAAAACAAAGGGTTTCGCACCCCGCCGTTGAATCGACTACCTGATCTATGCGAGGCAAAGGAAACGGATCCTTGGGACATGCCTTGTTAAGGCTCGTGTAGTCAACACACATCCTCCATTTCTTATTCTTCTTCTTTACAAGTACAGGGTTTGCTAGCCACTCAGGGTGGAAGACTTCTCGGATGAACCCTGCACTAAGGAGCTTCATGATCTCCTCACCAATTGCCTTGCACTTCTCGTCGTTGAAGTGGTGAAGGTGCTGTTTCACCGGTTTTGATCCCGGCTTGGTGTTTAGCTTGTGCTCGGCAACCTCTCTCGGGATCCCCTTCATGTTGGAGGGTTTCCATGTGAACACATCGAGGTTCGCTTTGAGGAAGTCGACGAGCACGCTTTCCTATTTAGGATCGAGCGCCGTCCCGATACGGAGCGTACGGCCGTCGTCGGAGACGACCGCATCCTTGACGTCCTTGGCAGGCTCGAAAGAGCAGGCCGCTCGCTTGGACGACTCGGGGACATCCTGGTCCTCGGATCGAGGCTCGGCCGAGCCTCTGACTGCATGATTGCCTCGATGAACTGAAAGCATTCCGTCGCGACTCGTATCGCACCGATACGCTGGCCCTCATCAGTGATGATCTCCTTGAGCCGGGAATCTTCGCCTTTGTGTCGTATAATTCGCACGCCATAAACTTCGCGTATGCTGACCTCCTGAGGATCGCGTGGTACGTCCCCGAGAACCCCACCACTTCGAAGGTGAGGGTTTCAGTGCGGAAGTTCCGCATGTCCCCGAATGTGACGGGCAGGTCGAATATCTTGGTAGGACTAAACTTTTCCCATATAGCTCCACATAAAGCCTTCCACTATATATATTGAGAGAGGGAAAGGAGTAGAATGTATAGGCTTTGAGAGACAAGATGAGATGAGAGTACAAGAGCAAGATGCAAGGAAGTTTATTTTTGAACTTGGTTTAGCTCTTTTTCTTCATCTCGCTCTTAATTTCAAAATTTCTAAGATTCATTTGAAATTTGGGAGCATGAGGTAATTACTTGTGGGAAGTGCTTAAATTAATATCTACCCTCCATAAGGATGAAGGCTTGTACATTATGGAACTTTAATGATTAAATCCTTGAGAGCATTATGTTTTCTCGTGTATGATCAAGTGCAGGGTATAAGCAATGAAAGGCAACGCTGATATTCATTAAAGGCTTACTCGAGGACGAGCAAGGTTTAAGCATGGGGGAGATGTTGACGGTGAATTTTCGTCAACCTAGCCATGAGTTTACCTTTAATGTTGGCATTGATTTATTATTCTAACCAGTGGAACTAACCCCCCGTATATAACAAGTTCACTCTTGCATGTCGATTTTGGAGTTTATTATTTATGCAGAAATCTCGCTAAAGAGGAGACTTTCGGATAAGTTCATCAAGCACTTTGGAAGAAGATCATGAAGCCCGACAAGAGTCAAGACACGCGATGAACATGACTCCAAATGACCCGAGGACCGAAGCGTCAACATGCAAATCTTCAGGGACTCAACCAGAAAGCAAGCTTGATAGCAAGATTCAAGCCTTAACCGAAGGAAACGACGCCAAAGGCCCACATGCAAGTGAACACAAATAAGGAATCGCGCGAGAAGCAACCGGGGAAGAAACCGGGCCGAACCGGCCGAACAGTTCGGGCCGGCCGGCTGGGCCGACTGCCCAGCCCATTCGGGGCCCGGTTCGACGCTTTGACCTAGCCGCCTCTCGGGCTATTTATAGCCCCCTGGCCGAGAGCCACGAAGAGAGACATTCGTCATCCGCTGCCGAGGAGCAGAGAAGAGAAGGACACCATCCCGGAGAGGAGAGGGTCGAGATGGTTGACTAGGGTCCCCTAGCAGCGTGGGAACCTTGCATGGAAGACCACGTCGGAGTTCCGTGAGCTAGGATCAAGATCAAGGTAGGATCCCGGTGGTGATCTTGTCCATGTATTACTTCTATGTTGAATTAGTAGATTGAATCCGATTCTTAGCATCAAGTGCTTTTGTTGTGATTTTGTGTTCGTTTGGGTGTTTTCCTCCTCGATCTATCCCATGTAGATTGCATAGGATGTTCTTGTAGCCATGGTGGCTAGAGGTGCATACCCGATCTACCAAACGTTTTCATCTTGTTCTTCTTGAACTCGCCGAGTAGTACCAACCCATAAGATTATCCCCGTGAGAGGACAAGACGGTAAAGGAGAAAATGGGCGTCCCCGAGTCGGAACGGAGCCATGCTTTCAATGAGATTCGTTTTGCTACATTCTTCTTTACTTTGGAACTTCAACAAAAGACCCGATCCAATCTCTAGATTGGTTCTCCCCTCTCTTTCTCTTGCTACCTCCGGTGTGCGGTAGGCTAGATGCGTTTTATGGTTCTTCCATAGATTAGATGCAAATACAACCTCTTGAGATCAAAGCTTTTCCGCTTATTAGATTGGATCTTGTGTTACACATTGTTCCACGAATTCGATACCTTGGGTTCACACTTGAGGGAAGAAGGGTCCCTTGGCTACGACGTTGGACTTGTACGCTTGCGAGTCCAAAGGAAACTTGATACATATTTTAACCGTCAACACCCTCCGAGTCGTCGTAGACCCAGGGGTGGTGCCGGTCGCGCGGAGGTTGTTGACGTAGGCCGTCACCGGGTCGTCCGGGAGGCCGGGCTGTCCATGGGGGTACATTGCGGTGTACGGCTCCATGAACTCCCCCCAAGCCAGCGGCTCGTCCCCGCTAGCCTGGAAGGTAAGGTCAGTGAGGTAGTAGGCGAGCCCAACGCCTCCGTGTTGGGTTTGGCCCCAACATGCCGATGATGGCCTCGCCCGAGAAGCCTCGGACGAAAGCCTCGCGTCCCGCAGCCCCCGTTAGGACATCGGGACGAGGTGGTCGGACGAAGGTACGCCCGACGACGGACTCCGCCGGCCCCGTGTAGACGAAGCCGAGGGAGGCGAAGCGCAGCTGCGGCCCCGTGAGTCACGAGATCGCTACGCCCATCCGATCCACTGAAGTTCGTCGAGACACACGATGTGCCCCTACCTAGTGCGCCAACTGTCGGGGTTCTCTACCACCGGCAGTAAATTTGTATCAATCGTGCGTCGGGCCCGGATGGTTAGCACAGGAGACAACGGGATTTAGACTGGTTCGGGCCTCCGAGGAGTAATACCCACGCCCAAAGGTTGAGCTGCCGTGTTCGAGCTAGGGGTGCTTGTAGTTACAAGCTGGTCGGGAGAGGGTGTCGAGCCCAAGTCCCTTGAAGTGATGTTCGATCTGTAGAAGGTCTAACCCTTGTAACCATTGCCCTCCTCTCCCTTTTATAGTCACAAGGGGGAAGGGCACAAGGGGGAAGTAAAAAAGAGGTACAGTGTTTGGTTGCTGGGATGTCCCCTCACGCGTCGCTGTCCGTCAGGACGCATTGATGCGGAGTCGTGATGCTAGGTCGGGGAAGCATGGCGGGTGGGTCCGGCGTGAGAGGTAAGGCAGACACGAATTGGGTGAGAAAAAATTTCAATAGAACTCGTTCTTTATAGTGTAAAATATGTTCTAGTTTACATTTGAGAAGTTGGAGGAAGTAGTAGAACTTTAGGTTTTAAGTTTGCCTAATTCACCCCTCCCCTCTTATGCTCATAGCATCCGATTACAACTACTTAAAGGTTGCAGCTCAATGTTCCTAAAGATTCGAGCATTATGCTATTTCTACAATTGCCAGATAGCATATCCAGAACCTTTTTGTTTGCCCGTAGGAATCCGGCCCGAGTCGTTCCTCGGTGCGGTAGCGCGTAATGAACGAGTCGTGTTCATGCCGAGTTGATTTTTTTTTGGTCAGAATCTGTTCGTGCCGAGTTCTTGACAAAGTCGGATTACACAACAAGCGGTAACAACAATAGTACAAATTTGCACGTACGTACATGTACATGTTTGGAAAATCATGATGAGCACGTAATCACATCGATCGTTCAAAGACAAAAAAATTGAATCTCCATGGGGAAGGCATGGCGGCTGTGGTGGGCCAAGAAGTAGGAGAGCCAGTGGCGTGCACGGATCGCCAAGGCGCCGGCGTCCACGACCATCCTCGACGTCCCCGATGACCTCCTGGACCTCGTTCTTGTTGTGGGGTAGCGAAGCTACCTTTCACAAACAATGAAAAGGAACAAAAAGCTCAAGAATCAAAACCAAAACTTAGGCACAAGCAGAAGAAAACCAAAAGCTCTTTCTCAATAGTGAATTTCTCAAAAGTCGATCCACTTTACAAGTGCCGGTCCGTCTCCTTTTATAGGGAGACGAACGAACTTTTTACATACCGAGATTACCCTCGTGTAAAACGGATCAATACAGAATGTGCTAGGCTAATTTTGGGAAGTCTCCAATTAGGTCTTCACGTAATCGGCGCTCTGTGACGTCACGCCGCAAATCACAGCTTTTCCCGACAAGATGTGCGCTGTCGGAGAAGACCCTCAGCCTTTTGGAGACACTCCTTTCGCCTGCATCCTTTCACCAAACACATACCAAAGCCAAACCTAAATGCATTAGATGTTAAGGCCGAACCCGGTGAAACCCGGCTGTAATATGTTGAGTGGGTAAGATTCTGCCCGGGTTTCGTCGTGAGGAAAACCAAGCCACCGCATCGCGTGACTCTAATACTTTGGACCATTGGACCTATTTGATAACTCTAGTGACGAAAGGTACCGAAAAATGTAACCTAAAAAGTAAAAAGGACCAAATGGCTCCGTGGGTTTCACAAGCCTTCAATCATACTTGATTAACTGAAACAATCTCACGATTTAGAGTACGAAAGGCTCGATTCGAATCCCCAAAGCGAAGCCCCTCGGTGGCGGCGTTGCTTATGTGCTGCAAACCTGAGCCATCGAAACCTAGGGATCAAGAATCGAGATAAAAGAAAATGTCTTCCACGGCGTCGGTTCCCGAAACTTCCGCGCGAGTTACCAAAACGCCCTCGATTTTTTACCGTTGAGTTCAAAATTTCGACCATTGGGTTTCACCGCCTATAAATAGAGGGGGTCGACGCCGCTGCGAACCTGCTGTCACTTTCGCCCCCTCCTCTCTCGTTTAGATTTGGTGATTGGCCCCCTTGCCTTCGCTCCCTGCGAGTTGCTTCTGCGAAGGTTTTTGGTCGTCTTTGAAGGTTAGCTTTCATCCTACACAGAATACATCTTACGGTTTTTGCCTTTCGTGACTATGCATTTTGAGACTAAGATTTCATAGACACATGGCTCGTGTTAGGCACACTGCTAAGGCAATGGAAGGCGAAGGCTCCCCCTCAAATCGCGAAGACCAGGCCGCTCCACCAGAAGTTGCGGAAGTTGCCGCCAAGATCCTCTTCTCGCGGCATCCAAATGCGAGTCCGTAAGATTTCGGCCGATTGGTCACTAGCTCGCGAGAGCGGTAGTACCTCATCCACCTCTAGTAGCGATGTAAGTAATGATTCAGGTAGCGGAGGGTATGTCGAAATAATGTTGAGCGACACAGATGCAAAAAAGCGTGCCGCCGACGTGGAGGAGGGCGAGATTGGGGAAGAGAGCGACGCAGCTATTGCGGAGGAGTCTGGGAAAGCTTAACAGGAGTGAAAGATGATCCCCAAGATCTGGTTAAGCAAAAAACTTGTTTCATGGGTCGGTCCTTGATGACCCAAGCCGACCCGATGCGCTATACGGGAGGGTTGTTTTGAACCCGTGTCCGCACGGCTACACCGGGAAAGAAACCACGCCGAAGCCCCGTAAGAATGAAAGTGTCGTATTCCGAGACTTTTCACCAAGCAGGCTTCGCTGCCGGTCCAAGAGGTTTGCTGAAATATTGGCCGCTTACAACGTGCAAATTCATCAGCTGACGCCCAATTCGATTCCTCAAATAATGAAGTTCTTATGGGCTTGTCGTACCTTCGCTGCGGACAATGATGTGGAAACCTTCGTTCGCCACTTTGAGATTCATTGGGCAAAGAGGGTGATAATTGTTGAGGATGAAGAGAAGGAAGCTCAATATGGATGCTGCACCTTTCAGACGCGACGCATCAGCAAGAATCAAGCTCCGATGGAGCTATCCCCTGCGTACAAAAATAAATGGGCTAATCGATGGACATCCTATTGGTTTTATGCCCCTATTCTAGTGATTGGAAGGAATTCAAATCGAGAGGAGGTAATGACCTATGACTTGGCAAGTCGCATGGTTGATTTGGACATTGATCTGTCCCCTGAACTGACGAAGGCTAGCCGCTCATCCGCTAGCACCAGTGCCTTCTTTCAAGCTTCTCATGTGATCACCACTCGGGATGCCCTTGAGGAATTTGTAGCTGCTGATATTTGACCATGCCAGCCTCGGTGGGGTTCATTGGCATTCAAAACCCAAATGCTACCCGGGCTAGACTATGAAGTGCGAAGCCCCAAGTTCAATGTGAAGCGTCCCGATGGAAAATCAGATGAAGAGATCGATGATCGGCAACTACACTCACAGAGAACATCAAGGCCGCATGAATCGAGTCTTCGATGAAATGAATGTTTCGTACCCGCCGCGGCCGAGGCCGCCGACAGCCGGCAAAAAGATGCAGCCCCCAGGAAACATTAGGTCCGAGCCCGTCGAGACCACAAAAAAAGAACAAAACGAGCAAGGCGGCTGGTACGGCGGAGGGTACTTCGAAGAGTACGAAAGCCCAAGATGTCTTGGCCAAGTGAAAGGCAGAAGCTGCAAAAACCACCCTGCCCCCGCTTGTTGAAAAATCTTCCAAGTTGTTAAAAGTTAACGAGAACTTGATCCGACGTAAAACTGAGGCAGCGAAAGTGGCCGCCACCGAAAGGGAAAAGAAGAAAGTTCATGACCCTTCTCCAGTGATTGAACTTGAGAAGAAAATGATCTCAAAGAAAAGGGTTTCCAGTACTTCAGAGCAGGAAAAACATGTTATTGCTGCAGAAACGCACCCTGAAGATGAGGAGCCCGCTGGGAAGAGGGCGCGGATTGATCCAGTCGCAGAGACAGATGAAGAAATTGATATCTTGTCAACTCCCCAGATTGAACCCTCAACGTGTTATCCCCCAAAAGGGAAGGAATTGAAGACGGCTGAAGAATTGCCTGTTGTTTCTTCAGCGGATCCGGAGGAACTGGAAGAGCGAGAGGCTAGGGGCAAACGCATGGTCGAAATGATACAAAAGCAAATCGCGATGGCCAGTTCAGCCTCCACATAACGCGTTGCTGGTCTCGTGGATGTGATTGATGAGACTGAAGAGCTATGCTATATCGACGATGATACCCCTGCGGAAACGTCGAAGAAAGAGAGCTCTGCCTTGAAAATCTTCGATGCCAAGACCAAGTCCGCGATGGGTAAAGGCGAAAGCTCGGGCCTGAAACCGCATGATCCGATTGATTTGGATTCTTTCGAGGCCGACAAACCCGCGGCGGACCAGCCCCGGTCACCGCCGATGCCGAGATGCGATAAGTCGGCTGAGAGACTCTTGGCAGGGCGATTGGACCCACTCATCAAAGATACCCATGTTCTTCAGCTTGAGAAAGCAGGTGTGCTTTCCTGACTTGTCGTCAAGTTTTCTCGTTTTCCTTATGAATCTTGCTTATTATCGACTGACACCTTTCGACTCCGCATTACTTTTCAGCTGTTACAACTTTGGTCACTCTGAGCGGTAAGGAGAAAGATTCGCTCGGGCTTGAAACTAGCACTTCGTCACTTGGATTGGGCATTGGCTCTTCGATGCTGGAACCCGGTACGAAACGGCATTACTTGATTTACTCAAGAAATTTTCGATCGTTGTTTCTATTTTGAAAACCTAATGGATTCGTGCTGCCTTTCTGACGCGTCGTGTCCCCATGTTGCTTTGTGTTTTTAGACTTTGTTCAATCCTTGGAAAATTTGAAGGCGGATAAGTTGCTACAGATGATGCAGTCCTTTCTCTCGAAAGGCGTTGTCACTTGCCAGAAAGGCTTTGAGCGAGTCGCCAATGAGGCGAAAGCATCTCTTGAGGAGAAGAAGCTTTTAGAAGATGAGAACCGCAAATTACGTGAAGAAAACGAAAGATTGAGAAACCAGTCTCGTCAGCTGAAAGACCAGAGTGCGAAGCAGCAAACCGCTATCGACGCTCTAAAGCGAGAATTGGAAAAGAGTCTGCAATGCTACGAAGAGTGTCGTACTGAACTGAAAGATGTGGTCACTCAGTACGACGCCCAGCAGATTCAAATACAAGCTGATGAGAATCTTATTGCCGAACTAAAGAGGATGAAGGGTGAGCTAGAGGACACTTTGGAGAAGAACGAGGCCTACTGTCATCAGTGGGGGGCACATCTGGCCACGGCCTACCGTCGCGTCCTTGAGCGCTTTGGTGCCGAGACTCAAGTGTTTAAGATCACAGATAACATTGGGAGTTTTGTCGAATGGCTGAACAGCGAGCTTAAGCTCTTGCCTGACACTATATCGAAGGTTGGAGATTATGGGGCGGCGACATGCTCTCAAACAATGTTGCACCTTTTGGAACAACAAGGTTGCGAGCACTTCAAGACCTTTGGGAGCCGGACTTTCGAATTCCCCTCCTCCGAAGATATGCCAGCCGTGAGCAAGACTGTTGATTCGATTACGAAGATAATTCTTCGTAACTTCTGGGCTAAGAGTGGTCGAGAATATGCCAGAAAAAAGGTCGTTAATCATTTGACTAAGGTTAGATCCCTCGCCTTTCTTCCATGATTCTTCCTGGACTTATGCATTCCTCGTTCTGATGTGCGGTGTCTTTCCTTTCTCATAGTTTTATTTTGGCCAGGCGAAGCAGGCCCAGGAATTGCGTGAACATCGAGCTGCACATGGACCAGATGCCACCCTTGGACCCTATGGGCCCTATAGGGACTGGCCGCCGAAGACTGGAGCTGACGATGTTGATCAAGGAGTCCCCGGAGCCCCTGCTCGTGAAACAGTCGACGACGAAGGCCAGCACGCTGATCCTGTCACTGGCGAGGCCCTTGCTCCTTTGCGACCCGAAGGATCTCCCCGTGATCAAACCGGTGGTCCCAACACGGAGGTCTAGAATGGCGAAAACCCTTCAAGAAATTAACATGCTATCCGCTTGGGCTTTCACAGACTCTGATGTAATCTTGTGTGAATTGTGTTGATAATTGCCAACCGAGGGCATGATGTTAATTGTAACACCTAAAACTTTGAATCATGTTAGCTCTAATGCCCAAAAAGACTTTCGGAGCATTTTGAGAATTTTGTTGTCAATGTTGATCACTGCATCACTACTCCCTTTGTTGTTTTATGATTGACGAATGGTAATAGCGCGATCACTCTGGTAGGGTCTAGGGGACGCGAAACCGCCGATGTGAAAGAAAGGGGCGATACTCAGATGGTGATTGCCTAGAACTTTCTTTTTTCTTAAGACTCGTGTGCTTAGGAAGACATTCTCGCTGTTTTCAATTAAGGTTTCTGAAAGAAAACATCTTCCCCCTTCGGAAGCGGGGAGAATGTTAGTTGAAACTATCGCGTTGTATCGGTCAAGTGATTGTACTTTAAACCTCGCTTGATTGATTGCATTGAATCGCGCTTTGCCCGCTTGCCATTGCATTGACGAAAGGAATTATGCGGACTTATTTTATTTTCTGGTAGTTTCACGAAACGGCTAGCCTGCAATGCGATGTGCGAACATGGAACGCATTGCAGGACTAAGGGCTGCTCACATCGCGTCGAATATTACAGCTTTTGAGCTGTTTTTCGACAACGAAAGTTTCTCCCTAATTTAGCATAGGTATTTTGACGTGAAGCACCGTATCGCTTTGCAAAAAACTTGAAACATTGCTTTTGCACTTAACAATTTTTCTCTGCTGCTTTGGTTTGAAATCAATTTGCTTTCGATGCACCCTCTTCGGGTGGGCCGCGACGAAAGCGGCTCTTTTAAAAATGTTGGCGCTTGTGAATCGCTTGCGCTGTTTCGATTCAAAGTTGAACCGCTTTCACGCCCATACGGGCCGGTTAAAATTGATTCTTGTGAATCATTTTCGTTTCACCACTTGTGGGTGGGCTACTTTTAAGTAGCACTTTTGATGCACTCGCTTTCGGAGTGGGCTATTCGAAGATAGCACTTCAATTCACCCTCTTGCGGGGTGGGCTATTCTGAGATAGCACTTTGAATTATGCAAGGAAATGAAAAGCACCAGACGTAGGGAGGAATTGTTTCATTCATTAGGGAAATGAAATTTTACATCAAGGCTGCCTCGTTAAAAACCTCACGCTCCAGGATGGAGTCCTCCCTATGTGAGGAAAAGAGTACCCGCCTTGTTATTGAATTTAAATTGCACGAAAGTAAAGACTGGAAATGTAAATCTAACGAGTCCTCCGCACTTATAGTTCCATGCGACGGACTCCTACCGAATTACACTACGGAAAGAACTTGCATAAGTTGTCCACATTCCATGAATGTGGCAACTCCACACCTGCCTCATCCTTAAGACGAAAGGCTCCATCTCGAACGCTGCTTGAGACAACGTAGGGTCCTTCCCAAGCAAACTGAAACTTGCCTACAGTGTCGGCATTCTTCTTTCTCTTCAGGACGAAATCTCCCACCTGAATGTTCTTGAGAGAGACCTTCTTGTTTCTCCACTTTTTGGTTTCTTCTTTGTACTTCAACAGATTTTGGACTGCATCAAGCCTGTTGATCTCCACCAGGTCTTTGTCGACCTCTTCACTTTCGCGAGAGCTGCCCACCAAAACTCTGGCACTTTTGTTGGCCAGCTCTTCCGGGCACATGGCTTCGGCTCCGTAAAGCAGCCTGAACGGGGTGAACTTGGTGGTTCTTGACTCAGTGGTGTTGTGTGACCAAATGACTCTTGATAACTCATCAGCCCATTTTCCCTTCTTCTGCTCGAAGAGACATTTCTTTATGGCTGAGAAGATTTGCCCATTGGCTCTTTCGACTGCCCCATTGGACTGAGGGTGGTAAACAGATGCGAAACGAAGCTTCGTCCTAATTGAGCAACAGTACTCTCTGAAATCCTGGCAATCAAATTGCTTCCCATTATCAACTATGAGCTCTTTAGGAACGCCAAACCTGCAAATGATTTGCTGCCAGAAGAATTTTCTGATAGTGGCTGAGGTGATGGAGCGACGGGTCTTGCTTCAATCCACTTGGTGAAATACTCAACTGCTACCACGGCGAACTTGAAATTGCCTTGAGCTGTAGGTAATGGTCCTACGATGTCCATACCCCAGCGCTGCAACGGCCAGGTAGGAGTGATGAGCTGTGATAGAGCCCCGGGCCTTCGTTGATGCTTTGCTGCACCAAGGTGCTTTGCATGTTTTGACGACCGTCTGCCTCTTATTGCCATTGGCCAATAGAAACCTTGCCTGAAGGCTTTTCCGGCTAAGGCTCTCGCTGCTATATGGGATCCACACATTCCACCATGAATTTCTTTCATAAGCTCTATGCCTTGTTCTTGAGTGATGCACTTCAACAACGGTGCACATACCCCTAACTTGAATAGGCTGTCCTCCTTAAGAACATAACCCCTCGCTCGAGCTTGCATCCTTTTCAAGTCGTGGGTTTCGACTGGCTCATAATGCCCATGAAGGAAAGCGATGATGGGAGCTCTCCAATCCAAGCTGGCAATTGCATTGATCTCCGAGCGGCCGCTTGTCCTACCGATAGAGGGAGCAGTTAAGATCTCAAGAATACATCCGAGGCATCGCCTCGCGGCTTTCTTTGCCAGCTCATCGGCTTCGCCATTTATTTTTCTTGGTAAATGCTCAATGGTGATTCCCCGAAAGTGCCTTTCCATCTTTCACACTTTCGCGAGGTACTTAATCAATTCCGGCTCTTTGGCCTCACTCTCCTTTCCACGTGATCTTTGATGACCCTAAGCATCGCACTTGACCAAAAAATTGCTAGCTCCTAAAGCTCGCACCTTTCTGAGGCCCAGCAAAATCGCCTCATACTCGGTAGTATTGTTGGTGCACCTGTCGGATGGGTCTGAGTAATCCAGCCTTGCAGCGTATTTCAACTTGACACCTACTGGTGAAGTGATGATGGCTGCTATCACGGCGCCTTTGCGCCCCCAAGCTCCGTCGCATCTAATCTCCCAGACAGGCACCAATTCTTCATCTCCAGCAGTATTGCTTAGTGAGGTCCAATCTACAACAAAATCTGCCAAAACTTGCGACTTGATTGCTGACCTTTTCCAAAAATCAATCATATGCTCGGACAACTCAGTTGCCCATTTGGCGATTCTGGATGAAGCTTCCTTGTTGATAAACAAATCATTGAGGGGCTGATCAGTGAGCACGGTGACCTTGTGTGCCTCGAAATAATGCCTAAGCTTTTGCGTGGCCATAACCACCGCATAGGCAATCTTCTCCAGCTCCGAGTACAATAACTTAGAGCCTGACAAAGCTTCTGAGACAAAGTAAATAGGGCTCTGATGTTTCCCTTTTTCACCATCAACCTCTCGCACAAGTGCCCCACTGACCGCAGCTTTGGAAGCGGCTACATACAGGAACAGCGACTCCGACGGTAAAGGTGGTGAAAGTATCGCCATCTTCTCAATGTATTCCTTGAGCTCAGCGAAGGCTTTGCTCTGTTCGGGACCCCACTCAATTTTGCCCTTTCCCTTCAATGCCTTGAAGAATGGGAGGCTTCGGCGGACGAGATGAATCTATTCAGAGCTGCGACTCGGCCGTTCAACTTCTGAATATCTTTCTTCGTTTTTGGCTCCTCCATTTCCCTGATAGCCCTTATCTTATTCAGATTCGCCTCGATTCTCTTTGCAGAGATCAGGCATCCTAATATCTTTCCTTTCGTGACCCCGAACACACATTTCTCCGGATTCAATTTCAATCTCGCTCTTCTCATGTTGGCGAAAGTTTCTGCCAAGTCACTGACATGGCTTGCCCTGTCGCCGCTTTTCACGATGAGGTCATCGACATAGGCTTGAATGTTCCTACCCATCTGTGGCTTGAATACTTCCCCGGTCATTCTGGTGAAAGTTGGACCGGCGTTTTTCAAACCCTTCGGCATTCGCACGAAACAAAAGGTACCAAAAGGGGTGATGAAGCTAGTTTTTTCCTCATCCTCTTTCACCATCCAGCACTGATGGTAGCCGGAAAAACAATCCAGGAGAGACATAATGGCTGCGTTGGCCACTGAATCAATGACCTGATCCATCCTTGGCAGCGGATAATTATCTTTGGGTGTGGCCTTGTTGAGGTCTGTGAAGTCGATGCACATCCTCCACTTCCCATTCTTCTTCTTGACAGGCACGGTGTTCGCTAGCCATTTGGGATACATGACTTCGCGGATGACACTGGCATCCAGCAATCTCTGGACCTCAGACTTGACTGCTACCACTTTGTCATCGGACAGCTTTCTTAACTTCTGCCTTCGCGGCTTGACCGAAGCGTCGATGTTCAATCTGTGCTCAATGAAACTTCGATCCACACCTGTGAGATCTTTAGCGGACCACGTGAACACGTCTTTGTTCTTTTGAAGGAACTGAACTAGCATCGCCTCTTCGTCTGGCGGAAGGTCTGACCCAATGATGACGGTCTGATCCAAAACCATTACATCCAATAGGATCTTCTTAGTGTCACAATCTGGCTGCATGTTGACTTTTTCTCTGTCTGCTTTCGGCTGTTTCTCCACTTCTTTGCCCTTGACTACTTCGTCGAGAGTGTGGACATTTCTTTGCCCTGGAGTGCAGCCTCTTTCCAAGTTACGACCATCGTTTTGGTGGACATTTCGCTGGAATCTTTACACACAGGTACGCTTGATGAATGACGACTTCGAACTTGTTGAGGAAACCTCTTCCCAAGATGCCATTTTCGGGGTAATACATCTCCACTACATCGAAAGACAAGTATTCGGTTCTGGCGTTTTGGACGGTTCCGAAAGAAACTGGAAGGACTACTTTGCCAAGTGTGTGAATAACTCGCTCCCCGAATCCGTACAATGGTGTGTCAGGAGGCTGCAATAAGTCTTTGCTCAATCCCATCTTGTCAAAAGCATCAGCGAAGATAATATCTGACGATGAACCATTGTCAACCAGAAGCTTTCCCAAAGTCCAACTTGCTATGTTGGCTTCGACTACCAAGGCATCGTTGTGAGGAAAACCTTGTAGCTTTACATCTTCTTCTGAAAGGTGATTGGGATATGGGACCATCTTGTCCTTTCGACTCTCCCTTCCACACAGATGTTTCGTACTTCACGGAAGTAGTGCTTTCATTCCTTCTTGGTTTTGAAATCCAATGCGGAGCCTCCGGAAATTGGCATTATGGTTCCGACAGATGGTAATGGATCGTTTTGGCCCTCTAGCTTCGCTGGCATTGGCGGAGCTGTTGGGCCCTTGAATGGAGGAGGAGGGGGGTCGATGGGGTGTTGCTCAATAGGTCTGCGCTCGATGTTCTGAGTCTGGAAAGTTTGGGATTGCCAAGGTGGAGGTTGAGTATAGGTTAGGACAGGTGGTTGGAACTGAGGTGGCTGAAAAGGGTTAGTGAAAGAATTTCTCCCAAAATTGGGGTTTTGCCAAGCCGGAGCGGAATGGTTAACGGTACTAGCCCTCTCCTTCTCCTTCCTTTCCTCCTCGAGGATAGCCTCGAATCTTTTCTTATCTGGGCAATAGTTTGAGCTGTGATCGTCATTCTCCTTGTGGAAGATGCAATACCATTTTCTTTTCTCCTGGTGGCCTCGACCCCTGCCGCGACCTCTGCCTCTGCCGCCGCCCCTTCCGCCCCTGCGTCCGCCCCCCTGGTTTGAGTGCGGAGGGCTGGGCGGGCTAGGCGTTTGATTTTGATAACCGCCCTGCGGATTGGGAATTTCCTGGGCATTTTCGTCGTCAAGGCCGAAAACGTTTCGGGGGTTGGCGTGCGAGGCGTTTCTGGGATTGGGCCATTCCCTTTCGTTGGACTGATTAGCTTTAGCAGACTTCTTTTGGTGTGACTGTTCTTCCATACACATCCTGAAGTCATTGTCTGAGCGACAATACTTCTCAAACTCTTCGTATAGGCGCTGGATTGTCTTGGGCCTTTCGCGCATGAGATGCGAGCGAAACTGGCCGGCTCTCAAGCCCACAATTGCAGCGTTGATGGCGATGGCGTCCAACACATTTGGTGCTTGGGCCCTGAGGTGAACGAATCTCCTGAAGTAGTTCTGGAGAGGCTCCTTATCCTTTTGCTTACACGAGAAAAGATCGCTCTCTGTAAGCTCCGGATGTTGGAAATCCTGGAAGTTGGAGAGGATCCGCTGCTTCAAGTCATCCCATCTGTGAATCACACCAGGACTCAGGAGAGAATACCATTGCGCTGCCGCTTTGTCTGCAGCGATGATGAAAGATTTCACCAGCACGGAATCGTCACCGCCAGCTGAAAGAATAGCGGCTTCGTAGCTCATTAGGAATTGTCTAGGGTCGGATTGACCAGAGAATCTGGGGAGTGGAACTGGCCTGTAGGATTGTGGCCAAGGGGTGATCTGAATTTCTTGAGACAGAGGTGACTTGGGATCCCAAGACCTCGTGCGTATGGTGTGAACGTCATGGTTCGAAGGACCAGACTCGAAAGGGTTAGCGAAGGGGTTACGGCTGAAGGTGGTGTACAGAGGGGGCTGAGTGAAAGGCACGTTGCCTTCTGTGAATATGGATTGGTTGGGCACAGTATAGTCGGGCGAGGGCTGATTGAAACTCAGAGATTGTTTTGCTTTTATGGCACGCAGTTCTTCTTGCAACTTGGCAATCTCTGCCTTTTGCCTCTGAATTTCTTTGGCCGCCTCGGCCTCATGTTGCACCGCCAGCAACCTCTTTTTGGCCTTGGCCAGTTCTTCAGCCTCCTTGCGCAATTTGGCCAACTCAGCCTTGTACATAGCCTTAGCCGCCGCAGCGCTAGGTTCTGGGAGCTCCTCTCCCTGGGTGAGCAAAGTGGACGGGTTCAACTCCTCATCGAGGGACGACGAAGCCCCCTTAGTGGAATTAGCAGTAGTTCTCTTCTTCCTTGTGGACATTCTGGGTTTCTTACTCGAGCCAAACACAAACGGTGGGCGCCAATTGTTGTGGGGTAGTGAAACTACCTTTCACAAGCAATGAAAAGGAACAAAAAGCTCAAGAACCAAAACCAAAACTTAGGCACAAGCAGAAGAAAACCAAAAGCTCTTTCTCAATAGTGAATTTCTCAAAAGTCGATCCACTTTACAAGTGCCGGTCCATCTCCTTTTATAGGGAGACGAACGGACTTTTTACATACCGAGATTACCCTCGTGTAAAATGGATCAATACAGAATGTGCTAGGCTAATTTTGGGAAGTCTCCAATTAGGTCTTCACGTAATCGGCGCTCTGTGACGTTACGCCGCAAATCACGGCGCTTTTCCCGGCGTCAGCACGTGCGCCTGTCGGGAGAAGACCCTCAGCTTTTTGGAGACACTCCTTTCGCCCAGCGCATCCTTTCACCTGAAACACATACCAAAGCCAAACCTAAATGCATTAGATGTTAAGGGCGTCGAAACCCCCCAGGCGAAACCCAGGCTGTAATTTGTTGAGTGGGTAAGATTCGCCCCCGGGGTTTCGTCGTGAGGAAAACCAAGCCACCAGACCGTGACTCTAACACTTTGGACCATTGGACCTATTTGATAACTCTGCTGCTGATGAAAGGTACCGGTCGAAAAATGTAACCTAAAAAGTAAAAAGGGACCAAATGGCTCCAGGGGTTTCGCGGTTAAGCCTTTCGAATCATACTTGATTAACTGAAACAATCTCACGATTTAGAGTACGAAAGGCTCGATTCCGAATCCCCCCAATAGTTCTCTCCAGCGTGTAAGCTCGCCGGTCTGCCTCTTCCGCGCCGCCGCAGGGCCGTGCCGGCATAAACCGAGGCCCTGTACAAAATTACAAAGAGAAACAAACGAAATAGAATAATAAATGACATACAATTTAATATATTAGATTTTAATCGAATGTATCAAGAATCATGGCTATTTAAATCTGCGTTGAATAGTTTCTACTTGAACAACTTCATCTTATAGTGTTTTTAGATAAAACAATTAATATATTGATCATTAAAGGACACTAACATATATAATTGAGAAAAAATGGTAGATAGCCTACACGAAGGGTTCTATTAACTGCCGACAAGTGTTGTGACGAGATGGCAGTGCCCGAGGCTATGCATTGGCCCTGGCACAATTCATCACTGCCCTAGCATCATGGATGAGAAAAAGAAAATCAATCGAGTGGATACTTGACGGGAGACGTGAATTAATGGACCGTTGTTGATTTTTTTCTTCTCCCTAGGCTATAGTATGCTGCATAGTAATTTTTTTGGGGCCCCTGGAAATCGGGGGCTCCGTACCTGTGCAGCGGTAGAACCCCCTTGTGCACAGGCCTCGCCGCTACCTGCAAGCCTTGGCAGCTTGGCGCCGTGTCGTCGCCAGCGCCGGCTTCCTCCAACGCTTCTATGCTCTCCATAGGCCGAGCATCCTCCTCGGCCACTACTGCGTCAACACCGTGGAGATGGAGGCCCACATGTAGAATAGAAAGAGAGGAACCAGCAATCTCTATTGATCATCGATGTACACATATATACACTCGTAGATGTAACTACCTGTGCTGTTCTCAGGAGCCGTGGCGCATGCGAGGCGACGGGCAGGGGCGGAGCATGCCAGGCGACGGGCGCGGATGGAGCGCGGGCGTGCAGAGCGTGAGCGTCATGGGCGCGCGGAGTGCGCGCGGCAGTTGGAGCTGAAGCCAACGGCGCAACAGGACGAGTCTCAACACACACACACCCCGGCAGTCTCAGCTGTGGACTTGGCCGACGCAGGGGCTGGACTTGAACTCGTCGTGGAGAGCTGAAGAAAGTCCCTTCGTGAAGATGTTCGCGAACTGCTTGTCGCTAGGAACGTGGTGCACGCGAAGCTCGCCAAGAGCAAATTTTTGCCTGACGAAGTATATGTCGAGCTCAATGTGCTTGGTTCGCCGGTGGTGAACGGGGTTCTTGAACATGTATACTAAAGAGACATTGTCGCAGTAGACGATCGTGGCTTGCTTGACGCCTTGATGAAGCTCGGACAGAAGGTGGCGCAGCCATTGTTCGAGCGGCACAACGGATCTAGCTCGGCCCGCTATACCCACGAGTCGGCGCCCACCGGGCCTTAGGTTCACAGGAGCCCACAACAACAAGGCCCTAGGCCTAAGTCAACCCAAAAGACTGCCTGATGGGTGAGGACTGCCCCCACCTATATGTTGCGCTCCCCCACCATCAATTTCCGATGTGGGACTAAACCCAACAATCTCTCCCGTCACACATTGGGCCCAACTCTTTCATCACAACCATCCGTGTGATCTCCCGAAGACGTTATCCAGGCCCCGAGTCCAACTCTCACAACCATCCGTGTGACCCTCCGGAGACATTCACGGGCTCCCCTGTCACCATGTGACCCGAAGATGTTTTCCCAGATTTTTCCGACCTTCGGCTCTGATACCACTTGTTAGAGCGGCACAGCGGATCTAGCTCGGCCTGCTATACCCACGAGCCGGCACCCACCGGGCCTTAGGTCCACTAGAGCCCACAACAACAAGGCCCTAGGCCTAACTCAATCTAAAAGACTAGCCTGATGGGTGAGGACTGCCCCCACATATATGTTGTGATGCCCCACCATCAATTTCCGATGTGGGACTAAACCCAACAGCCATGATCACTCGGCGACGACATTTGCTATCTCGTAGTACTCGGCCTCTACACTTGAGAGCGACACCATGTTCTGGCGTTTGGAGGACCAGGACACGAGAGCGTCACCAAGATAGATGCAAAAGCCTGATGTCGAGCATCTGGTGTCGAGCGGCCCACCCGGTCGTCGGTGTAGGCGATCAAGTCTGGCTTGGCGGCATGGAGGTGGAGGCCGTGATCGATGGTGCCCTTGAGATCTGGGAGGAGGCGGCCAGCATGGCGGCATGGCCGTCGCGTGGCGCGTGCATGTGCAAGCACACCTGCTGGACGGCGTATGCTATGTCGGGTCGCGTCAACATGAGGTACTGCAAGGCACCCGCCATGCTGCGGTACCAGGAGGCGTCGGTGAATGGCTTCCCGTCGGTTGCTGAAGCTTTGGCCTTGGCATCCGCTGGAGTCGTCGCGGGCTTGCAGTTGGACATACTCGCACGCTCCAGGACATCACGTGCATATGCCTCCTGGGATAGGTGAAAGCCATCCGGCCGGCGCTGAACATCGATGCCGAGGAAGAAGCACGGGGCGCCATATCCCTAATCTTGAACTGTGCCTTGAGGCAAGTGACAATCTCCTGAAGCAGGGCAGGTGACGAGGCCGAGAGGATAATGTCGTCGACGTACAAGAGAAGATACGCCATGTCGCCGCTGCGCCATAGCACGAATAGAGAAGAGTAGGCCCGTGACTGAACAAAGCCGAGTGTGAGGATGAAGCTGACGAAGCGGTTGAACCAGGCTCTTGGAGCTTGTCGTAGATTGTAAAACGAGCGGGAGAGTAGGCAGACATCATCGAGGCGGCTCGGGTCGACGAAGCTAGTGGGTTGCTGGTAGTAAACCTGCTCCAGGATGTTCCCGTGAAGAAATGTGTTAGGGACATCGAGATGATTCGCCGGCCAGCCATGGGTGGCAACCAGCGCGAGTACGGTGCGTAATATGGCCGGCTTGACGATGGGGGAGAAGGTCTCGGTGAACTCAATGTCGGGGCACTGATGAATCCCGTGAACGACCCAACGCGCCTTGTAATGATCCAACTTCCCGTCGGGCTTCAACTTGATCCGGAACACCCATTTGCCAGTGATGATGCAAGCGTTGGGCAGCTGAGGGACGAGCGTCCATGTCCGCACGCTAGTTGGGATCGCCGAGGTGGCGCCGCCGGTGGGGACGGCGGCAGATGCGGCGACGTCGCCACCATGGCGTACTGGGGGTTGGGCTTAAAGAACCCATCCCAGGCGCGTGTCGTCATATGATGTGTGGGTGCAGCGGCGTGAGGCGCAGCGCTGTGCGCGCCGACGGGTGATGGTGTGGAAGAGAAAGCCGGCGGTGGCATAGTTGGCTGCGCCATTGGTAGGGATGATGCCGGCGGCGAGGCGGGTGCCCGCGAGGTGGACGACGCCGGTGTCGGGGATGGCGCCCGTGTGGAGGATGGTGTCGACGCGATCGGTGTACGAGTGGGAGTAGATGTCTGTGGTGTTGTCGGTGACGGGACAGGCATGACGCGCACTGAAGGTGACGGGGGAGACATTGCTGGAGATGGCATTGGCGCCCGCGGTGGTGAACCGCGGAGCTGCTGCTGCTTGTGCAGTGGAACATCAGTGTTGGGCATCGTCATGGATGGTGCGGACTGAGTTGGTGGCGTCTGTGCGTGTTCCCGAAAGGGAAAATGCCGCTCGTCGAAGACCACGTGCCGCGACGTGATGATGCGCCGCGAAGCGAGGTCGAGGCAGCGATAGCCTCAGTGGTTCGCCGGGTAGCCGAGGAAGACACATGTGATGGGGTGCGGGCTCAGTTTGTTCGGTGTCGTGGCGTTGATGTTGGGGTAACATAGGCACCGGAACACACGAAGCTCGTCGTAGCGTGGAGGTGTGCCGAGGAGGAGATCATGCAGCCCGGTGGTGCGGCACAGACGATGACTGATGAGGAACGTCGCCGTGTTCAGAGCCTCTACCCAAAATGATGGAGGAGCTGCACTGTGAAGCAACAAGGTATGCAAACAATAGTTAATGGTACGTAGCACTCTCTCTGCCTTTCCATTCTGCTGAGAAGTATACGGGCAGAGAGAAATGTTGTGCATCGAGAAGAAGGCTCGTAGGGCATTGGAATCATACTCGCGACCGTTGTCAGTTTGCAAGGCAACAAGTGGAAGCCGGAATTGGGTGAGAACGTAGGCATGAAAGGAGCGGATGATCGGAAAACCTTCAGACTTATTGCGGAATTGGGAAAAATGTCCTTGTTTCAGAGGAGCTAAAGGGGAGGCGAACATGCTTGTCAACACGACATGAGTGGCAGGAACACACCTCTATTTTATAGCTAAAATTGAGTGATTGCAGAATCTGAGAGGTGGAATTGGAGCCGGGGTGCCCAAGTTGCTGGTGCCATAGACCAACCGACGGCGCCGTGGAAGCAGTGAAGGAGGAAGGCTGTGGCAGGCGCAGCGGGTAGAGCTCGCCGGAGCTGTCACAGCGGAGAGTCTCCATTCTGGTGGGAAGATTCTTTACAGAGAAACCATAGGATCAAAATCAATGGAAACGTTATTATCACGAGTTAGCTGTCGGACTTAAACAAGATTTTTGATAAGAGATGGAGAGACGAGAATGTTACGAAGGGGTAGAGGGTTAGAATTTGTTGGAATGGAGGTGTCGGCAGCATGCGTGATAGGCAGCCGAGCACCATTTTTGATGACAATGGAGGAGGAGACAGGGTGAGGGGAGTGGAGGTTACCAGCAGATGAGGACATGTGGTTGCTTGCACCTGTATCCAGAAACCATTCCGACGAGCTGGGGGGCTGCGCGTCGGCACCGGTGCCGGCGGATTGGAGCACCGTGTAGAGCACCTGATTGTCCCAGGCGTTGACCGACGGCGGAGGGGGCAGCAGGAGCGACTGATGTAGGGCTGTCATGGCCTGTTGGGGTTGAAACGATGGACGTGGGCTGAGGAAACCCGATCTGAGGGCCCGTATAGTCATGGACCAGGCCTGGACAAGGCTTGTCCAGGGATTATAACCAGCGGCCCATGGAGCAGGGGTGGTGTTGGAGTAGTGTTTTTGACTGCCGCCGCCGCCGGAACTTTGAGCGCCAGAGTAGCCACCACCGGCGCGGCCCTTCTTCTTGTTCCGGGTGTGGTACCCACCAGATCCACTCGGAGCACTGCCGGCGGAGGCACCCGAAGAGTCCCTGCTAGAGCCGCCGGCGGACCCGTTGGATCCGATTGCAGAGGAAGGGGTCGCGGATGTGCCATCGAGGCGAGCCGTGTACGCCTGCGCAGGCGTCGGCCTTGGCATCTTGGGAGTCAAAAGCCTCCTCGAGAAGTAGGTAAGACATTACACTCCTGAATGTGCGGGGAGGGGATTTGGATTTGATGATGGGCTTGAGGTGGCGGTATTTGGGATTGAGGCCATGGAGGAGGTTAAGCACTTGGCTCGGTTCAGAGATGGGGTGACCGACGTTGCGAAGCTGATCAGTGATGCGCTTGAGCTTGGTGCAGTAATCATGGATGGAGAGGTCACCCTACTGAACAGCGTGGAACTCAGCCTCTAGAAGGACGGCGCGCTCGAGCTCGTTGTCATGGAAGTGCCCCTCGATGTCGGACCAGAGGGAGAAGGCGGTGATGCGAGGCTTGTGGACAAGGTCGAAGACATTGGTGGCAATGGTGGAGTAAATCCAGTTGACAAGGCAGTTGTCTACCTGACGCCACTCGGCGGTGCGATGAGCAATGGGCGTTAGATAGCGAACATGGTCCTCCAAGCCGAACTTGCCGAGGACCGAATCGAAGCAGCACCGCCATTGACTGTAATTGGCGGTGTTGTAGTCAAGGATGACGGGAACATGGTTTTTGATGTTCACCGTCTGGATGACGGTGGCTGAGGCTGGTTGGGGAAGAGCAGCATCAAAGGTAGTATCGTCAGAAGAAACAGAGGAGGCGGAGTGCGTCGGCGAGTGCGCCATGAACGCCGAAGCAGAGGCAAAGGGATTGATGTCGGCGTCTGATACCATGTAGAATAGAAAGAGAGGAACCAACGATCTCTATTGATCATCGATGTACACATATATACACTCGTAGATGTAACTATCTGTGCTATTTCTCAGAAGTCGTGGCGCATGCGAGGCGACGTGCACGGGTAGAGAGCACGGGCGTGCAGAGCGTGCGCGTCGTGGACGGCGACCGCGTCATGGGTGCACGAAGTGCGCGCGTAGAGCGCACGACAGTTGGAGCTGAAGCCAACGGTGCAACAGAACGAGTCTCAACACTATGCCGTCGGACGGCTCCGCGTCGTGTTCCTCCCGTCGCCGCCGCGGCCATCTGAGCTCCTCCGCCAGCACCTCGCCCTCGACTTCCTGATGCCCCGTCCCGCCGCCTTCTCGGACAGCCATGAGCTTGTGCTCACCGACAGCCACGACGGCCTCCTGGGCAGGCGTGATAACTAGTACGCCGTCGTGTGCGATCCCTGGGCCAGGCGGTACCGGGAGCTTGATTTCCCATGGGTACATCATGGAGAGAGATACTTTAGAGCCAGCGACTACCACTGCCTCGGTGCCTTCCTCCTCGACGCTGGTGACACAGGTTGTTGTGGTGACCTCGATGCCCGCATATCGGGCTTTAGGTTGCTGTGTGCAAGGCTAGTCCGGGATAACAGGGACTACGTGATCTTAGCTGTGTAGCACAAAAAGTGCAGAGAAGGGTTCCAACCTAGCCAAGTGTGGGACTGTCATCTGGAGGTAAAATGATCCTGATAGAATCATGTCTGAGTTCAGTGCCAAATTATACAATAGGGGTATACTTACTTCAGGAAGAAAATCATCACAAGAAGGACTCTGCTAGAGCTAACTTCTTTTGGCATGGACCCCACATGAAAAGGAGGTAGCATATGGCAAAATGGGATCTGATGGCTACTCCTAAAAAAACTGGAGGTGCTGGTTTCACTAACACTAGAGTAATGAAGATGTCTGCTTTCCAAATGGCTTTTTAAAATAGAGAGAGGATATGATACATTATGCTGCAACTTACTACAAAAGTATCTAGGAGAGAAGGGGGTCTTTAGCTATAAGAAACATGATGGGTCACAATTCTGGAAGGGTTGATGGCAGTTAGAGAAGATGTGGCTAGAGGTGTGGTGTATGAGGTGGGAAAGGGGAAGAAAATAAGATTCTGGCATGATGTGTGGAGAGGGAACTGTCCATTGAAGATTGTGTGTCATGAGATTTTTGATATCTGTAACCAAAAAGAATGGTCAGTCTTCAAAGTGTTAAAACATGGGAGTGTGGACTTAACTTTCAGAAGGAATTTTGGAGAGTTCGAAGAGCAGGAGTGAGAAAATCTACTAATGCTGCTTGAGGGGGTGAGCCTTTCCCAAGAACCAGATTCAGCCAGGTGGTGCTTGGAGAAATCTGGTGATTTATCTACCTCCTCACTTTACAATGCACTTACCTTCCCTGGAGTGCCAAACGGATAGATGATTAGCATCTGGACAGCAAAACTACCTTTGAAAATCAAGATGTTTTGTGGCAAGTGTGTAATGACAAAGTTCAATCAGCTGGACAATTAGCAAAAAAGAACTGGTCTGGCCCACCTGAATGTAAACTGTGTGGGCAAATAGAGAGTGTTGAACACATCTTTGTTCCGTGTGTGTTAGCAAAATTTTGCTAGAGTGTGTTCAGAGAAGTGCTAGAGTGGGTGTCCCTGCCTGCAAGTTTGGAGGATTTGCATGGGAAGTTATTAGAGGGATCTAACAGAAAGAACAAAAATTTTGTATTCCTGTTTGGATGTCTTGCCTGGAGCCTTTGGCTCATTAGAAATGATTTTATCTTTAATAATGTCTTAGTGTCCTCCCCTAATGTGAGCTTATATCGAACAATATTGTTTATGCGAAAATGGAGAGTCCTGCTCGGGGAGAAGGAGCAACTATGGACCGATTCGGTGATTATCAAGCTAAAGCATCGACTGTCTTCGTTAGGATCTGAGTAAAGCATGGTGGAAGATCTAGCCCTTTTTTTTAGTGTTTTCCCTCGTTTCTGCTCTTTTGTGTCTGTAAACTAAGTTTCTTCATGGTCCCTTTAGAGCTTTCTTTAGAGAGAGTTTAGAGTGGGGAATTTACAAGCATGTTTTTGCTCTGTTCAGCCTATGGTTTGTAATCTTACACTTATGCTCCTGTGTAAAACTGGTATCCCTAGTACGCTTCATGCTTTTTAAGTAAAGCCGGGCCAGCAACTGCCTTACATCTAAAAAATAGCAGGGACTACACGGTAGCAGCACAAGCATGTGATTACTCAGCAGGAGATTGTCGATGGTTCTGGTCATCTGCCACCACGGTCGTCGGCCTTGCGCATGGGACCGGCGAGTGGAGCACCATGAATCCACAGGGCGCGTACTACAAGCGATTCTTGGGGCGCAAGGGGGGATTCATCTTGTGGTCTGGCCACCGTGGCCACATGCTCGCCCTTGACGAGAGTGTTGAAATTTTAGGCAATTTTCAGATTAAAACCAGAATATAAATCATGATGAACTGAGCAACTACATTAATCATGTGTAGAAAACTCATATCATAGATCATAACAACTAGTGTAAGCATGATTCGTACACTAGACAGATAAGACAGATTGATCATGATGAACAAATAAAACCACATCAAGATGAGAGTGTACCCAAAGGCGGGGCGGTTGTCGGGGGCAACCGATGCGTCGTTATCCTCTGGATTAGCCATACTAATCGTGGGAGGACCTTAGTCGATGTAGTCGTACGATGTCGATGCAGGATGATGTACGCAGTGAAGTCCTCGAGCGATCACCGGGCGTAGATGAAGTAGTCGTCTGGGAGCAGTCGCGCGAAGAGTGCTTCCCAAAAACCTTATTCGCCTTCTCCCGATGCAGGATCACAAAGATGACAGTTCCGGAGACCTGCTCACCCGGTCGCAGGTGCACGCGAACGATCGGGTTGGAGTCTTGACGACGGCAGTGCAGCAACGAGAAGAGGCAAAATTTAACTCGTATAGATCACCTTAGAGATACCCTTACTTGGGGCATTCCCGTGTGGTAGTCTATGATGCGATCTTTTCATGAGGGGTTCGTCCGTATTTATTAGGAGAAAAACTCCCAACACCCTTACCTATTAACAATGTGGAACTAATAGATGTTGTACCCCTTTAACGCTAATAGGCCTTTGAGATTTATTCAAAATTATTTATATAGGTCAAGTCCATATATCTAACAAAGAGCACCTGCGAGTTCTCGACTTTTACGCTAATGCGCTAATGAAAGTCGTCGGGACTTCCGTGTCGTCAACGGCGGGGCGGCGAGGGGCGTTCGCATCGTCAGCGTGATAGGCGGTGACCTCGAGATGCTTTCTTGGACCCACAGCACCTGGGACTGGGAGTGCACGGTGGAGAGGCGAGTTGGTCTATGCCAGCTGACCAACATCTAGCCCCGTCCAGGGCTGTCATGGTTTCAATTTTACAGCACCACGACGTCGACAGACCTGGTGGTGATGTGTCACGCTCTGAAATTTCCAATTTCTGAATGTGAATAGTGAAAATAATTAAACAACGATTTCTCATAATTTTAAAACTTTTCTAATATTTATTCTCTTTACAGGAAATATAGTATAGGAAAAATCCTTTTTGATTTTCTGAATCAAATAAATGGTTATATGTGTTGCATTCATGCCGATGCATCTTGGTGCTTTTTGAGTGCAAAAAGTTTTAAAATACGTTTAGGTGCTGTCCAAACCTTCCCGAGAATTTTCCGCATTTTTCTGGTAATTATTCTCATTTTCCCTGAGCTTATTCTATTTATTAGAAGGCTCTAAAATCTTTTTCATGAGCACCAAATATTTTATTTGGATTGTGGTGTCCTAATCTGTCTATGGGAATTTTCCTGGAATTTTTGTGATTTTCGGAGTATTTTTCGTGCCTTTAAACAATTTCTAGTATTTACTGGAATTGTTTTCGCATTAAAAATAAATTCGGAAATAAAAAGAAACTATCCTATCCTTTTGGGCCGAGCCCGAGGGCTCGACCCACATCGACCCGGCCCGCTCCGGCCCATCGGAGCACAGCACCTCTGCGTGCTCAGGCCGGGCACGGCAGAGTCCGGGGCGCCGCCGCCACCCCTCGGCGTGCGTGCCACGCCAGGGCTCTCACCCGCGCCCCTATTTAGCGAGCAGCCCGAGCCCCTCTGCGCGCCCTGCTGCCTTGCCCTGCCGCCTCCGCTTTGCCCTCGCCTCAGCGCGCCGCCGCCGCCCGAGCTGCCGAGGCCGAGCTCGCCGCCGGTCGCTCGCCGGATTCGTCGTCTCTGTTGACCTTCGGCGCGAACGGGCACCGCCCGGAGCAGCGCAACGTCGAGCCGCATCCAGAGCACCGCTTCCCGTCGTCTGGCGTCCCTGGAGCACCCCGTGACAGGAGCCGAGCAGCAGGACGCCGGCCATCGTCGTCCTCGAAATCCGGCCACCTCCCTTCGTCTTCGCTTCCGGTGAGCACTCCTACGTGTTCCCCTTGACCTCCTCTCTCCGTTCCGCGAGTTACCCGAGCTTCCCCTCGCACGTAGCTCAGGCGATTGAAACCACCAGCACCTCCCATGCGCCCCTGCACGCACGAACTAGAGGTAGAAGAAAGCCTCTCCTGTTTTGCATATAGCCCCCTGTAGTTCCCTGTAACCCTAGATTAGTTTCTTGTGTTTTGTGCTTTTCATAGTTTAACCCCTAGATCTATTAGGTTTCTGAACACAGATCCAATCTATCATCTTTTTCAGATCTAACCCTGCAGTTTATTCTTTTTGCGAGCACTGTTGCATGTGTCTTGCAGATCTTTTATGCTAGCCCCTGAGATCTATAGTTAATTGCAACTAGGTCCTTCAATCTTGTTTTATCTATATCTTTTATGTTTTATCTCCGTTTTAATCCGTTCAAGTTGCGTTAGGTTCATAATAATGTAAAGCACACGTTAGTGGTGAGTTTTCATCATGTTTGTTTTCCGAAAATTAATTTGAAAATTAATTGGTTTAATGCTTATTAAACATGCTTTTTCTAAATAAAAGCTATATAGAGCTATATACCGTTTTTCATAATCAAATTTAATTTGATTAATTTTTATTTCACATGATTTTATAAATAAAATCTAATTAGATCTTTATCTCGGTTTTTCATAAACAAATGTTAATTTGTTTAATAATTAATTAATCTTTTCTAATTAAAATTTGATTAGGTTCTTTCTACGGTTTTGCAAATAAAGTTTAATCTGAATTAATTCCAACTTAGGATACTTTTCTTTATGAAATATCCTATCATATGTTTTGCTAATTAAAATAAACCTAGCACATAGTCTTTTGTGTTTCACATATGCAAAACGTTCATTAGATGTTCTTTACCAAGCTCTATCTCAGTGTGATCTTTCCTTGCTCAATCTTCCACAGCCATCTCTTTAGTGTTAACCAAGCCTTTCCCCTTCAAAGCACGTTTTGTGTGCTTTAGTGATCCATAAAATCGATCTCTATCCTTTAGTGCGCTCTTTTAAAGCTTTTCGTTTCAGTGGTGCATTGTTCTTAGTTGCTTGTTTGTTTGCTTTGTGTATGCTTGTGCCCGATGATTGATGCTAGTAGAGTGAACATTGTCCGAGAAGTTTGAAGAGCTTGAAGATGAAGACATTCTGAGCAACTACTCTATGGTTAAAGGCAAGTGTGTCCTTGATCTTTTGTCCCAATAATGTGTTTAATCACTCATTGCATATGCTTGCATTAATATTGATGGGTCCTATTAAGGATTGCCTAGTCTTTATGATCATTCCTTGTTAACCTGGGTTTTTTCTTTGTGTTGGGTAGCTATGCTTAGTTGCTATACTCTGGGTTATGGTGGTTTTAATGAACAATAATGTTGAACATGCTTTCCTTTATGTTATATATCTCTGCTTGCTTAATACAAGACTATATGCTTAATCGGAACGTGGAGAACCACCCAGGAAAACAGTGCAACCACAAGGGTATATGGCTCTGCCTTGGCTAATTAATTAGGGACTCTAGTGTTGGGGTGACCCTACCGAAAGGGCAAGGGGGAGCATTTAGTTGGGGTATAGACTCGCTCTAGTAGGGAGTTGATCTTGGCTAAGACACGGTACCTACTAGGGGACTTTATACTCTGCAACGACTCGGAACCTTCGCGGGTTATTTCACACTAGGGAAACTTTGTAAAGGTCTCGTAGCGTCCCTATGCAATCACACCTCGGCAGTGTGGTATGATGCCTGATCAGCATCGCGTGGTTGGGTCTAAAGCTCTTCGGAGTTTTTACGCGACTTGTGGGTAAAGATGTACAACCTCTGCAGAGTGTTTAAAACTAATGGATTAGCCGTGCTCACGGTCAAGAGCAGCCTGGACCCTCACATGATAATTGAACTTGAAGATGGACTTAAATCGTGTTCTCTGGTTATGCTTGCCATATTCTTATGGTGCATCTTATCTTTATGTTTAATGTGGGTTGGTATAAACTTATACTTTGTTAGTAATCAGGTGCTAATAAAACTTGACCAACTAAAATGCTAAATGCTTATAGCCCAGTCCACTATAAAGCCTTTGCATTCATCCTTTCCCCACACTTGCTGAGTACGACAAGTGCTCACCCTTGCTATAAACAATGTTGCTCGAAAGAGGAAGTGCTTTGAAGTCTTGTGAAGATCTTTGCGATGCTAGGCGTCGCAACCCCGGTCAGCCTGTGAAGTTTGGTGCCTTCGTTTCCGAGATTAAGCGTAAATCTCTCGATAATCTCCCTTTTTCTTACGTGATCTTCGTTTGTATTCACTTATATGTCATGAAACTTGATCCTGGCATGCATATAGGTATGCACTTGGTTTGTTTTTCTAAAACCAGGTGTGACATGATCGGTGCCTCCATCTCAGCGTCCTCCACCATGAAGGTGTTTTCCCTCGATGTCGAGACCATGAAGCTGCGGTGGATGAACAAGAGGACGGCGACAGAATTGAGAGCCGAGATGGTGTTCCCGTACGAGCTACCGTGGTCCGTGGCCTCAGACAATTAGTGCCTGCTTGTGATGTAAAGTGTTTTGATTCACTTGTCACCATTAATTCTTCTTTTTTCCTTATAACTTTAGATCACAACATCACGCCATTAACCAGGTATTGGATCTTTAATTGAGTACCACTCTAGCATTACAATTACTAGCATATGCCCGTGTTGGTACTGGTGGAATAATAATTGCAGATATCGAGAACCAAACTGTCTATATAGGAAAACTCGATCATAGCTAGCACCACAAGAGCAAAGTCACAGAGCCTTTGCATCATAGTGGCACGTAGGAGAGGAAGCAGATCCTCTGTAGTGCATCTCTCTGTAGTTGAGTCATGGACGTGTGGGACCGAGCCGGCCCACGCGTTAGTGACTCAACGTGCACCACAAGTATTGCAGAGGACCCCGTCGCAGAAGGGATAGATTCCGAAGAGATATAACATTGTTCAAATAAATTGTCAAACAAGTTATGAAATGTTATGTCGATGCAAGTAAGTAGAGAGTTTTTTCTTTATATCTGGCCCTAATGGCTGATGTGGACAACATCTCATCACGGGACATCAACAATTTTTTTGAAACAAACCAGGTAGGAGAACTGCCGATTAATTTTTAAAAGAAGATGAAACTCAGACCGGGTGAAACAATAAGGAAAAAAAGTAACACAACACCAGCAGGTTGGATTAGATCATCAACACACATGCTGCACCAAGCTCACACACTCAACTCAACTACACATGGGCCACTTGGATTGGAACATCAACACGCACCAAAACTCAAAACATCTCAAGCGACTACAACAGCAGATGAAATTAAGCCTAACCGTGGCCTCTACTAACAAATACACTCGTTCACTACATGGTTCTGGACCAATTGTCACGGATTTTTATGGCAACGTGTGGTTTTGGTCACTATAAATCGGGCTGAATGCTACAATAGTTGATATTGGTCGCGTTATGGGGGTATGTTGTGACCAATTGTGGAGCGTTGCAATTTTAATGGCCTTTGTTGCATTACGTAAGGGTGTATGACAACACATGTACTTTTGTTGCAATTGCGGTGACAGTATTACCACGCTTTCTCCTAATGGTTGCAATAGTTGCCCATGCCACAACGACTATGACACGTCGCTATAAGTGGTGCTGTGTGTTGCAAAAGAGTCTTACATATAGCAATGAAAATGCACGAAAATGTTGCAAATTGCTCGGAGGTATGGCAACGCTAACACGAATCGTTGTAACAGATTGCATATATAGCATCAAACACAAAAATTGTCGCACCTGAGAAGATATTATTGCAACAATATATTGACGTTGCAATGGAAAGAACTATTATTTGCAATTGATGTGTTTGTGGGTGCCACCAGGATATCATGGGCCTTAACTTTACAATGGCATGTGGGCCTAGATAATATCCTACATACATACGATACTTTTTTCACGAGGCAGGTCCGATCCTAACCCAACTATCCTTTGACCTATAATAATAATAAGAAAACCCCAAAACATCCTTATTCTCATCACGTGATCCGCTGGGGTGACACTCCGATCATCTAGAACCACGAGCGGAAGTGTGATCACCTGCCCTAGCATGCGAGTTGCTATGTGAGGAGTTAGTACATCCCCCCTCATGGTTCTCCTCAAGGATCTCTTGACCCGAATCCCATCCGCCAAGGCATAATGAACTGTGAGATCCATGTGCATGGAATTTTAGTTTGTTAATTAGTTTATATACATCTGATATTAATACTATATTATCTAATACTGATCAAGCACCCTTTGTACACATGGTTTAGGAGTTGTAAATCTGCTGTAGTTGGTTTTTTTGCAATGGCAAGTGAATAGGATTTAGTTGGATGGAATTGCTGAACTCAGATGATGCGTGGCAACACAGATTCGATAAGTTTATTGAGGATACCTTTCAAAACAGATTTGTAGGAGAGTTTGTGCTCCTCCTTAATCTATTATAAAATATTTGAGGGTACGGTAGTGCTTTATTGATAGGGCAAACATCATTTTTACTACGCAAAGTTGTTTGCCTAAAGATTTATGTTTTTTGACATGAAAAATATAAAGTTCTTACATTTAGAACCTTTTTTCGAATCAAATTTGAACTACCAAGTCAGTTTTTGGCTTTGTTAACTTATGGGGTAAACCTTGGTTGGTGAAAGGCAGAATTCAAACTATACATCTGGAGCACTACCGGAAACCGAGGCTTCGCCTAGAGTCACTATCTTCACCGAGAGATTTTTCCTTGCTCTCGGCAAATAATTTCTTCGCCGAGAGCCGCACAAAAAACTATTGGCAAAGAAAAAACACTCAGGAAAGATTTCTTCACCGAGAGCCATTATCCTGGCTCTCAGCGAATAATTTCTTCGCCGAGAGCATTTCTTTGGCTCTCGGCGAAGAAAATTTAAAAAATCACTTTCTTGCCTCCAAACTTTTTCTATCGTCAACATACATTTATACAAAACTTATGCTCAAATTTGGCATAATTTTAACTTTGTTTTCTATATTTAATAATGTAACATCTTTCTAGGTATTTTTTTCGTATACGTCCGATATGAACTGCAAGTGCGTGAAATTATAAAGTAAAGTTGGTGAAAAAATGATATTCATGTTCATAAGACTTCTCTAAGACCATGTACGTGAAATGAAGCTAAATTGCTGGCATTTGGTTCGCTGATCATGATGAAGATCGTGAGGTAGAAAGGTTTTTAAATTGTATAAAATTCAAATGAAGTTTGAAAATCACGAAATTTGTCAAGTCATGATGATATAATATGAGGAGGTTGTGATAAAAGAGTTGAGAATGTTTTGAACACTTCGACACGTAAATTGTTTAGAAACCGGAACATCTCACGAGAAGTTTAAGAAAATTTGAACTATTGTCATTAAGTTTGGAGTCTTAGAGAAAATCAAATTTGAATTTAACTACAAAACCTTTTCTATAGTTAATATACAATATATGTTACTCCAAACAAAAATTTGGTAAATATTTGAATTTATTTGCCTTTTCTATAGGTAATATAAACTGCTCCGGTCGCCGTTGGGCACAGCCAAGCCGTCCTCCACCTCCCCCCTCCACTCGCTCCTCACCTCGTCGCGAGGAGTGGCGGCGGGGCGAGGTGAGGTGGCGGCGGATCCGGTCTCGTCTCCTCATCCGACCGGCACCGCCTCGTCTCCTCGTCCAGGTGCCTCCCTCCCTCGTCCGGCCGCCGCCGCCCTCAGATCTGTCGCCAGGGGAGGAGCTTGAGGTCGGACGGCGGCGGATCTGAGGGCTCCACCCCGGCGTGACTTCCCCCGACGCGACCTCCCCTGGCCCGACCTCTCTCTCTATGTCTCCCTCTCTCTGTGTCTCCCTCTCTCTTTTTTTTGTGGTGTTGTGCAGCGGCGGCGGCCTTGTGGTGGTGTTCGACAGTAGCGGAGCAGCGAGATCTACGGCGGCAAGATCTCCCTCCTCGGGCGGCGTGGTGGTGGAGGTGGCGGGCGGCGGTGCTGGCGGCCAGCCGGCGGAGGTGGCGGTGCCTGGGCAATGAGCCCGCTGGTTGGGGTTTTTCTTTTTTTTTTTGTTTTAGGAAAAAGCCTTTTCCGAGAGTGATGTGGGCCTCTCGGCACATATCCGCTAGGGGTCCCGTCTGCTCTCGGCGAAGGCTCCTTCGCCGGTAGAAGTGCGCCGAGAGGCCTTCGCCGAGAGCAAACTCTCGGTGAAGGCTTCAACGAGAGGAAAAGGCCCTTCGCTGAGAGGAACCCCGCTCTCGGCGAAGGCCCATAATCCGGTAGTGGAGTCTTCAGCTAGAACTTGAACCACATGCTTTTCCATATTTATAGGGACAAGAAGAGATTTTTCTCATAATTGACTTTTAAACCAGTGGGGAAGGCAAAAGTTTGCAACAGGTTTTTCAATGCATTTAGCTGATGAGGGCATCCCCCCATGACCATGAATAATTGGAAAGTATTGACTATAGTGCATTTTAAAAAAAATGAAAACCTCCTCAAAGAAGAGGATTAGTCCACTGTTATTGCAAGTAGAAACATTTGCTACACTCGCAAGTTTAAAAAAAAGATGCTAATATGACTCAAAAATCAATTCGCAACCTAAAAGACCATCAATTTGAATTAAAGAAACTTAAAGCTGCCATCTCCAAAGTTCGGCATGCTGAAATGAAGAGCTTCTCATTGTTCTCACTTTGCTGCAACTTGGCCCATGATCAGAGCCAATACATTCCCCTGAACAGTACCTCCTTTACCATAGATTTTTACGTTGCAGTTATTTTATTTTGATGTTGCAATGGAGTGACAGGTTATTAGTGAATAATTATTGTGGTGCTAATATAGCTATCAGATATAAAACAAATGGTAATGCATATGCCTGACCTTAGTTGCTCCTGCTGGACGTCTGGGCACTGCAAGCCCCGATTTGATTTGACCAGCAGCCCAGCACCGCATCAAAAAACAAGCCGAGCTGCATGCAAGCTGGTCGTCGTAATTCTGCATCCCCAGATAAAATGTGCGGTCTGGATATACATTCCATGGGCGATCATACAAACAAGGATGCATTTCGGATAGAGGGGTTTACTTATGAAAAATGTTTAACTTGGTGCAGTCTGCACCCAATGTACCAACCAAAAGATTAATCCTGATAAACAGCATATTAACTGAATTCGCCAAAATGACATCTCTCCCTCCCATCTCTCCGGTACAAGTTGATTTTGCAAGCCTTGACAGGCAGCAGGACTCTAAACGAAAAACAAAAGAAAATAAGGATAGATGGGTCTCCACAAAAAGGTGAACATGCACTCTTCTTCGTGCCCCTCCAGCATGGTAAACAGTATTAGATGATGGCATGGTGCACCGTCAGCCACCAACTTAAGACAGCATTACTTGAAGCCCTCATCTGGTTACTTGAACATCGACTTTGCGCCCTTGATTGCTTTCACATTCCATTCACTGGAGTCTGCCACCACTGGAAGAAGCTGAAGGAACCTGATCTTTGGTGGTTTTGCGAGCTCGCTGAGAAGGCCGGTTCCTCGCCATGTTCTTCAGGTCACCACCCTTCTTCCCCTTCCCGGTTCCAAATAGTCCAAAAGCAATAGCTTCTAAAGCTTTTGCAGTGAGAGGCCTGTTTCTGGTTCCCTGCCTCCGAGGGTTCACCTCCAAAGCTGCAGGCTCTGGTTGCTGGTGAACAGTGATAGGTCTTCCTGTTTCCTCAGAATTCATGTTTCTGTTCAAAATATAGGAGCTCCATCATCAGCATTCATGCCACTGTTATGTTTTTCTGTTAATCTTCTGCGCTTTGACAATGGGAACAAAAACTTGCGCCTTTCAGGTTCTGTGTCGGTGTCTGCTGAATCAAATTGGTTGCCATTGCCATGCGAAGGACTATGACCATTAGCAGTCACCATTTCAATTTCCATGACCTCAGCTGCAACTCCACGACCTTCTTCCTGGCCATCTGATGATCTGTCAGTGCCATCTTCCTCCTCACAGGAACTGTAACTAGTCACCATATTAGGTTCAGGGTGTGTAGGGACAAAGCTGAATTTTGCATCTGCAGGTAAGTTCCTCATTTCCAGCACATTAAAGGGCTCTTCCCCTTCGACTAAGGTGGTGTCCACAATTGGGAACTTGGGAAGCTCCTGGTATGCCTCCAAAGGACTATCTCGCTTCAGTTCCATAGCTGTGATACCACCAGCATTCTTCTCAGTAGCTAAATCTAACCCATCAGCCTCCAACTCAAGAAGAGCAGGATCTGCTGCCACCTTTTTTAGGACATCCCTCACAGAATCAAAATAATCAGTACCTTTAGTGAGTTCACTTCTAGAGAACCTCTTTACGCCCGGCACGAGAAACACAATGCAATTCTTAGCCTTCCTGACATCCTTTGGCTGCTCGGAATGCCACCCTTTGCCAAGCAAACGAGGCCAGACAGCTTCCCAGAAAATGTCGTTTGATCTTGCCTTACTTCTTCTGGAGTCAACAGTCAGTAACTTTTTTATATCTTCTAAACCGAGTGACGACCAATCTTTGCCAGTCGGCATATCATTAGGAGAAGTGAAAGCTTGATTGGGTTTTGATTGGTCTGTAACAAATTTAGTCAAATCATCCCCTTTACCAAGACCAACCGCCTCCACAAAAACTTCTGTTCCAACAATGGATTTCAGAGAGAAAACAAATTCCTTCAAAGATGTTTGACTGCCACTGAAAGATTTGAAAACCTGCACCATGTGGAAGCAATTGAGATCAAATAACTACGCACAACACTGTAGTGCCAACAAATACTTGTATACTTGTAAACACTTGTACTTTCTCTATATAACAATGGAAATATTTAGGGTGTCATATATAACAGGAAAAAAAGAAAAATAATTATTTTAATACTGAGGATCAGACTAACAAGATCGAGAGGATGTTTTTAGTTTTGAAGTATCATTAGATAACTACATATTCTTTCATTTTAATGTCCAATCAATTAGTGAAACAATGACTGAAATGACAAAATAATCAAACTATTTCAACCAGTAGTCCAGTACCAATGCAACATACCTTCGTCACTGAATCATGAGTTTCTTTCGGGATTTTGAATTTCAGACGTGACAATAATTCCTTCTGTCGCCGTCCTTGAAAAATCCGTTCCCCGAGAATGCATTTTCTAGTTTTTGCCTTTCTACAGTCTGACCACCTTTTATATGCATCCCTTTGGTAGAACTTTGTATAGTAGTATGTAAGAATATCGCCAACTGTCTTTGTTCCAACAAATAAGCTCAACAGGTTAACATTCTTCCCGAAGATATACAGCCCAAGGAGAAACCGCTGTACCTCAAGATCCGTCCATAGGGCAATATATTCCATTCCAATCTGCTGCATAGGGTACAAGTAGCCCTGTGATGTAGAGCTGTTAAGTGAACCAGCTTTGATGAGCTCATCATGGCGCCCATCCTTTGTACCCAGATCTGGGATTTCGGCCTGGTACTCACTTCCAATACGTGAAGTTGGACGTATTGGCGAGTCTTCAGACAGCACATTAGAAGCAAGGGAAGCTTCTGAAGAAGTTTGGTGGTCACTGCTATTGTCATCAGAACTGAGTGAGCAAGACTGCATCTGTCAGGTATCAGGGGACTAATGGGCCGGGTCTAATAGGTCGGATCGGCAGGCCCATTAGGGTTACGTTTAGGGATAAGATCGAGTCCTTACTTAGGGGTCAAGGAATCCTCTCTTTATAAGGAGGGGAGATGTATCAATCAAATCAAGCAAGAGATTAGAAGGAAAACCCTTCTCTCTTGCGGCCGAAGCCCGCGGCCGGCGTTCCCTGCGCCCCTCCAACCCTAGCCGCCGCCACAACCTTGAGAGTGAACAGTACCTGCGAGTACTGTAGCACCGCGGGTACTGTAGCTCCCAGCCCTGCTTCTCCACAAATCAGCCCCCAATCCTCGCATTTCCCTTCCTCGAATCGCAGTTCATAACAATCTGGTATCAGAGACCATGGTTGGATTCTCTGTTGCGCCGCATCCACAGGCTCGTCGGCCTGTTCTCCGCGCCCGCCCGGGCCCTCCTCCGCTCCCCCACTCCCTCTCACCCGAGGAGGTGACGCGGATGCTCCTCGACCACGGTGCTGCCATCCGCGGGATTCGCGAGGAGTTGGCGCGCTGCGCGAGCTCGATGGGCGGTTGCCGCCGCCGCGCGTCGTCCCTCCTTGCCTGCGTCGGCGACAGCACTCGGCGCCGTCTACGGACCATCGCAGTGGAGCGGCGAGAAGATGCTTACCCGGCAGTGTCCGGCGATGCGGTTGCGAGGCTGTAACCGCGGCCTCTGGCCAGCGGCCGTGAGTGGGACGGTTACTCGATTTGCAGCTGATTCAGCCCGCACCCGTCGCGGTTCCTTGCTGTTTCGCCGCGCAAAAGCGCGCGCGACCACAAGTTCAGGCGGTGTTGCGGCTGCAGGCGGCGGCGCGCGGCTTCCTAGCGTGACGATGGCTACAAAAGGCACACAACCAGTTGCGGGATCGGGAGGCAGCCTTGGCGGCGGTCGCCTTCGCCTTCGATGCAGAGGGATGCGACCTCGACTCGCTCGATGGCTACCAGCAATTATGCCGATCCGCTGCTATGTCCAAGGGTGCGCATGGCGTTTTTCCCGTAGATGGCGTACTCCAACTCTGCAGGGACGGTGGTAGGAGAGGTGTGTTCCTCCTTGTCACCAGCGGGGACGCACTGCCTAGCGCCTCAGCTTTCCGTCTCCGACCACCGCGAGGACGTCTCCGTTGGTCTTCGTCGCGACTGCTTCTAGGTGGTTGTGCCCCTGCGCCCCTCTCGTTCAGATGGTCTCCATGGGATCCAGGTGGTCGCACACATGCAACTTCGTCATGCGGATGGTGCCTACCGTCGGGGAGTCACACAATAAAAAGTCAGTCTATTTCAGATTAAGCATAATCAAATAAGCCGAGATGTAAAAGGCTTATTTTTAGGTCATAGGTTTGTGTGGAGTCGAGTCATTGTCAAGGTGCCCATGCTGCAGCTCGAGGACGAGCTGCTCGGAAAAGGGCGGGGTAATGTCAGGTATCAGGGGACTAATGGGCCGGGTCTAATAGGTCAGATCGGCAGGCCCATTAAGGTTACGTTTAGGGATAAGATCGAGTCCTTACTTAGGGGTCAAGGAATCCTCTATAAGGAGGGGAGATGTATCAATCAAATCAAGCAAGAGATTAGAAGGAAAACCCTTCTCTCTTGCCGGCCGTGGGCGAAGCCCCGCGGCCGGCGTTCCCTGCGCCCCTCCAACCCCAGCCGCCGCCACAACCTTAGGTGTGAACAGTACCCGCGGGTACTGTAGCACCGCGGGTACTGTAGCTCCCGCCCCTGATTCTTCACAAATCAGCCCCCAATCCTCGCAATTCCCTTCCTCGCATCGCAGTTCATAACAGCATCTGTCATGACTGGGAAAAAAACAATGTCAAGAGTTATTAAAACAATATAATATACAAGAACATGTGCACCATGCGTATTAAGTAACAAAGGTGGTCATGTACATATTTCGGATGAACCAGAAGCATGCACAAAAGAAATTTCTTCCTTTTCCAGAATTTTATGGGCTTACTATATATACCCTATGGTACGGTGCATGGTCGCTGTAGAATTCAAATTTTTTATATGCAAAAAGAAAGTATCTAACAATGGAAGGTTACTTTATTATTAGCTTTTGCAGCGACAAAAAGGAACAGATGAAGTAGCTAGAGAATCAATATATAGTAGCAAGTGCCAGCGTTACCACACGTCATATATGACTGATGGAACTGTGCCTATGTAATTATTCAAGCATGCCCTAAAAAAAGTAATTATTCAAGCATCTGTGATGAGTAGAACAACCTCCAGGAATATCTCGAATGCAAGGACTATAGGAATTGACTTTCCTGGCTAAAACGAATCACTAGTTGAAAAAGTCTTTCTTTGACATAATAAACAGTAGCACGGTGCTAGCTATAAGGTTTCCAGCCATGCTAGATGCTAGTACACACGTAGATGAACAGATACCACGGTAACTAGCGTGTCATCGAAATGATCAGCTTCCTACAAAAAACACGCATCACACACAAATACAGGCAACTCTTGCACTTGCTAGCAGGGAAAGAAATTATGAAATCAATGCTTCATCAAAGGGCAACGCGATGTGCCATGTATGAACACAACTCGCTAAATTATTTACCATCACTACCAGGCACTGCATAACTATGGGCGAAACAGGCAAACAGAGCCACCAGCCCACACCACACCTAGCAAATCTGGAACACCAAACAGGACCCGCGCGGTTGCCCCCGAGCGAGAGCACGAACAAATACGGAGAATAGGAAGGAGGAGGCTGCCGGACAAACCTTCTTGGGATCCATGCAGGCCTGGACGGCGACGACGCCTCCCCCGAGCTCTCCGACTACGCGGAGCCTTGCGGCTGCAGCCTCCCGGACGAGTAACGGACGCGACCCGGACTTCAGCGCGAGGGAGAACCGAAACCGGACGGCAAGAGCCGTGAGATTCAGCAGCGTCTTGAGGAAGGGAGGAGCCCTGGCAGCGCCTGAGGAGGGAGCCGGGAGGGGGACGGTGGTGAGGAGGCCTAGCTGCGCGCAGTGGTGTGGTGGGTTGGAGTGTAGAGAGGGGAGGGAGAGAGAGAAGGGGGGGAGGTGCAGTAGCAGCACGGTGGTGGAGGCTGGAGAGAGACGGGTCGAGGGGCTCGCGCATTAAAGACGAGATGTAAGAGGACGGGCGTGACATGGGAGGCAAAAGCAAAGAGTCACGTTTTATGCGACTACGTTGAGTCCAATGTATCTTCCCGAAGATTTTTTTAAGGACCGTGGGTCCAGCATGTCGATGTGGCAGCCACACGTGATTGTTGATTCCGCTTGTCTAGGTGCAATGGTTGTGTGGGTCCAACATGTCGCTACGTGTAACTCATGGTCCCACCTATCCACATGTTAGATCATGGCTGTGGGTCCAGCATCTTTGTGGTTACCACGTTGAATGGTGAATCATTTACATATATATAAGCAAGCAAAAATATTGCTAAGATTCGAGTTCGAACTTGGAACCGAACAAAGCAACACAACATTTCTACCACTGCACTACTAACCATTTTGTGTCTATCTTTTGTTTTACCTCTACTTGTTGCGCATTCATGTTGATCTTGTGGGCCCGCATGACATTTGGTAGCCATGCGTAATTTTTTTTAGTACAAAATACGAGTGTACAACGTAGATGCTCACGCACGCATACACACTCACCCCTATGAACACAAGTACGCAAACCATACCCCTATGAGCACCTCTGAAGAACTAGGCCGGTAGATTTGGAGATTCCCGAAGTCACCATTTGCGCCTTGTCGTCGACGGGTATGTCGCTTACCACTTAAATCATAACGCCGGAAAATCACAGAATAAATCTAGAAAAATGCGAGCACTCGTGCCAAGTCGAGGACTTCAACCTGGGTGGGTAGGATCCACCACAAGGGACCTAACCAACTGATCTAAGATCAGTTCGCAGCCATGCATAATAGTTGTGGGTTCAGCGTATATCCATGTGGTAGCCACGTGTAATTGTCAATCCCGCTATTTCGTATTTAATAGTAGGTCCCGCAAGTTGTCAACCAAAAAAGAAGCAGCTACTACTAAGTTCGAACCGTGACGTGCAGGAACAAGGTAACACCACCACTGTGCTACGAGATTTTTTGTGTTTGCATGTACTTTTTTAAAATTTACACTGAAATTTAGTTGAGCGCAGCGGTGGTGCTTGTTCCTGTAATATGTGGACATGTAGGATATGAATGTGTAAATATGATACAAACATATGGACTTATGGGGGTAGAGAATGTGATGGTAGGGCTACGGTGCACCGTACTCGTCGCATGTTCCCCAAGGTGATGTGTTGTTCATGGACTCCCATCTGGCATAGCACTCAAGATGCAAGTTGGGTTAACCAGTAACTGGCCCACACTACCTGTTAATACTTTTTTTTGGTTTTTGGGTTACACTGACCCAAAACAGCATTTATTCGTGGGTCAACCGAAAACATTAAATGACTGCGTCAACCTGCGTTCAGGCACCGTCGGTAGAGGTGGTTGTCCTATGCACTCAGGGGCTTGGAGGATACATCATCTCACCGCAGTCGACGCCGGTGGGTGTCGTCGGCGACGCAGAGTCCTAGAACATGCAGGTGATTCTGTCCACCGACATTAGCACCTGCGACTAGGTTTGCCAAGACCCCGGTGGAGGCAGCGCAGTCGGTGCTTGTCAGCGGCAAGGACGACGTACATCATCGAATGACAGTGCTCACTCGTACACTCTTCCCACCGGGCACCAGCAGCCACCACGCCAGTAGCAAGCCCAGAAGCACCTCTGGGGGGCCGCCTCCCTCTGCTTCACAGGCCATCGCATTTACCGCCCATCACCCTGTAGCCATTTGCACGTCCGCGGCGGCCCGACGACCACGCCCTCACCACCCATGCGAAGAAGCTCAAGCCGAGCCACTTTGTTTGCAGTTATAAATTCAAAAAATCACGGCGAACATGTTAGTACGAAATCAACAAATACAATATGTTTATAAGCCAATAAACCATAAAAGTAAGTAGCCAACAAACAATCTAGTACTCAAGAAAATTACTACTCTATCTACTCGCCAACAAGCAATCGGCTGCTGCACTAGCTCGTTAGGGCTCGTGAGTGGCTCGCGAGCCAGCTTGAGCTCGACTCGTAATCGTAGCAAGCTAAATGTTGAGCTTGGCTTGTTCAAATTTACTAACGAGCCAAGACGAGCCACTAACGAGCGATTTTGAGCGAGCTAACGAGCTTCGAGCTTTTCGTCTAGCCTTACCAGCGGCAGACTCCGAAGACTCTGCGGTGGCCCACCGGCAGCACCTTCTCTCTGTCCTCTTGTGTTGTGAGCTCCCTGTGCCCCGGCACGTCCGTCTCTGGTCGTTGGGTGTAGGAAAGCAAGAGTCAGGGACGAGATGTGGCGCAAGGCCGGCGGTGAACAAGACTACACTGCGACACCCCCAAGTAAGAGGTTGGGATGAGATTCGTAAGAAATTGGGTTACCCAAAGGACCTAATGGGTTTTACACTATTTGGCTCTAGATTTGTTTGGGCCAACCCTACTTACACCAAAATATTTATTTTGGGTACTGGGTTATTGGGTTGACCCAGGAAAATATGTATCCCGACATAGCACCATCGACCGATTGACAAATGCACATTTAGGGGAGGCAAAACGCAGGGGTGTGTGGAGTTGTGAGGCGTAGAATCAAAGTCGAGAGAGAGATCCCGAGAGGTAATAAGAGAAGTAGCCGATGAACCACATGCATCAGCTAGCACAACCGCATCAGCATAGCGGCACATGCACAGCACACCGTGCACACTATCACAATTACTAGGCAAAGTGTGTGAGCCAGATGCTAATAAGAATCCCATGAGAGAGAGAGAGAGAGCATGGTGGTGGAGCGAGACGGGGGCTCAGTGTTCAAAGATAAGAGAAGAAGAGACAACGGTGTGATACAGGAGGAAGAGAGTACTCCGAAAAAAACAGGTTTGCTTTTTTAGCACAAAAAAGGAGAGGGCATTCCAGTTGCTAGCCGCTATGTCGTCCGTATGGGTGACTCAGGCGTCCACCATGCCGTGCGCCATCAGTGTCGTCCTGCTCCTCTGGCAGCTTGCCACCACTGGAGCACGCCCCAGGATGTCCAAGCTAGGGGCTGCATGGACCAGACATGATCATAAGTTTCCAGGTCAAAATTCATGGCCCGCGCCCGACCCACCACACAGTTGTGTCGTTCGGGTTTTTTAGTTATAATTTTCAGGTTGGGTCGGGTTTTTTCTTGGTTTGGGTGAAAATTTTGACTCGTGCCTAACCCATCGCACGATCGGGTCGGGGTTTTTTCAGGAGGGTTGGGTCCCGATTATCGGATCGGGCGGCCCGTGATCAGGTCTAGCATGGACGGCGGCATCAGGGTACCTCCCTCCCTCTCTTTTCCCCTCATCTTCGTTCTCTCCTTCACAACCCTATAACCAAGTCAACTTCAGCCGTAGCCTCCCTATAGGTTGTTGTCGGCCGTTGGAGGCTCAATCTGCAGCCTCAATGGCCGGATCGATACTCTCCACCTCTGGATCTTGTGCTTGCACCTTCATGTCACACCCCTACTGCTTTTGTTTCATCAGGCGTTGCTGCCACCCCTATCTCCAATGCTGACAAGCCATGGCAGGTGCTACGACTTGGCTTGGTGGCGTGGTCCTCATTGGGGGCGGCACACAACAATCTCCTTGGTGCCATCATCCAGGATGGCACTTGGCGGACTTCACTGGTGCCGCTGTCCGCGGCGATAGCGCGGTCGGGCTCCCCAGTGCGCCCCCCTATAGGAGGCACCATGGGGTTGGGCTCCCCGACCGGTTGTCGCTCGCAGTGGTAGCAGTGCTAGTTGTGCGGCTCCCTACCAATGGTTGTCGGCTTCAAAGATGCCTCCTTTCATGTTGTATGGTCATTGATGGAGGTCATTGGGTCACTGCCGATGGTTTCTATGGGGAGCTCACACCGTTGCGGGCACAGAGGCTGGTTGTTGTCTCATTGAGTTCAAGCGAAAACCTACTTAGTTCTGTGCTGGTCCAACAACGATCGCACTTGCGGGTGTCGTTCCCCTCCCTGGAGGCATTGTCGTGAGGTCTTGGGAGAGACGTCGCCTCCTTCCTCACCGCAGCATTGCCTTGCCTACCGAGGACTCCTCATTGTCGTGGAGCCACTACCACCCCTATGTCCGGTGCTGGTAGGCCACGGTGGGCGTCACGACTTGGCTTGGTGGCGTGGTCGGCCTGGTCAGGGCGGTGCACGATGGACTTCATCGGTGCCGCCGTCCGTAGCGACAGCGCGGTCGGGCTACCTAGTGCGCCTCTTACAGGAGACACCATGGGGTTGGGCTACCGCCCATGGTGGTGGTGATGCTAGTTGTGCGGCCTGGCGGGATGGCGGGAGGCCTCCCTATCTTCCATTGTGGCACCTCGCTCGCTCGGCTCCCTACGAATGGTCGTGGGCTTTAAAGGTGTTTCCTTTCATGTCATATGGTTATTGGTGAAGGTCGTTGGGTCGCTGCCGATGGTTTCTGTGGGGGCTCGCGCCGCCGCGAGCATGGAGGATGGTCCTCATCTCGTTCCCAAGAAAGTCAAGCTAAAGCCTGCTCAGTTCTATGTTGGGCCAACAACAATGACGCTTGCGGGTGTCATTCCCATCCATGGAGGCGTTGTTGTGAGGTCTTGGGAGACATCACCGCAGCGTTACCATGCTTGTCGAGGACACCTCATCGTCCTAGCAGTCTTCTCCTGGCCCTCCCTCTCTTTCCATGGCGGTGTTGCTAGCTTCACTTGGCCCCTTGAAGCTAGATCTAGCGACGGCAAGGCTGGGTCCGGCTTAGCCAAGGTTGGATCCAGTGTCCCTAGACTGAGTATCACCGCTCTCACTGGCTTGCAGTGGTAGAGTGAGGGAGCAGTCGTGTAGGGTGGGTCCCTCGTGCATGCGCCTCGCCTCCATTCGTCAGGCGACTGAATTTGCTGCGGCTTCGATGGCACAGGACATGCTACCCTGCGGACGGTGGTACGACGGTGGTCCAAGGTTGTGTCTTCCCTACTGTCATCGTCCTTGACGGTGAGGCATCCTGCATCGACATCGGCATGCCCATGCTAACGGACCGAGTGCGGTGCCATGAGGTTAAGGGTTGGGGAGCTCCAAGCGAAAGCCATGCCCAACATGTTGTTGGTGCTTTCGATGACGGCACCTGTGGACGTTGTTACCTCGCTGGAGGTGTCGTAATAGCTCTCTCTACCCTTCAGCCATAAGGTCCTAGAGGTGAAAACCTTACTCTGGTTGCGCCAGACCGACGATGACAGTGTCGTTGATGTCGCGACCTACTTGTAGGCATCGTCGTGGAGGAACTTGTCTGTTGTCAACACTAAGTGCCATCGCTACAATGGCTCTTCGTTGAAATCCTTCCTGGATGGTTACAAGCTAATTGTCTATGGGTGTCTACTTCAAGTCTCTATGCTCCGTCTTCATCCATGTTCCTTGGTTGCATCGTCTCATCAAAATGTCGGGTTGCGAGACCATGATCCCTTCTCTTGGATCTTTTTGTTCTCCTCTTGTCGGTCCTCCCCCTTTTAAGATTCCTCCCCTCAAATGGTGTTTGTGGATCGACAATTGGATCCTGGATATGCTCCATAGATGATGCAAGTCATGATCGTCGTCTATCAAATTTGACTCTGAGCTTTACGATTGCTTTGTGGAATGGATCGATGGACTTGGCTATTTGAAGGTGGCATTGCTCGGTGATAAGTGAATTGCCTTCATTTTTGGAGGACTAACCGTTGGTCTTGTAGCTATGTGTGTGTGTATGTTTTGTGATGAAATGCTCTTACATGAGTTGTTTGTTGTCCTCTTTTCCCTCTCTAGGTGTGTGTTGTGGAGTTTGTAAAATTGCTGAACTTCATGTTTTATCGAGCTTGCAAGAAGCTCTATCAATGAGAGTAGGTGGGGATCCTTGCCCATGACGAGAAAAGGCTGATCAAGCACAATTCTGAATCCTATGTTCGTTCGGCTTTAATTTGTGGCTCACTCGCTCATACTTCTACACCAAAAGCGGCTAGTTTGCCAGGATAGAATCCAGGCGGGGGAGACCTTGAAAAAAATGCATTGGAAGGGGGACGCACGTTGCGTGATGTGTGGGAGGTTGGAGGGGACAGATCACATCCTTTTTGAATGCATTATAGCCAAATTCACCTGGACTTGCCTGAAACAAGCCATGGATTAGAGTAGGACACCGAACAACCTCCAAGATTTCTTTGATAATTGGCTGCCCTTAAATGATAGGAAATATGACTTGAAACTCTATTCTTTAGCAATGGTGCTGTGGGTGTTATGGAACGTTCGGAATAAAATCGTAATGGAGGGGGTGTTTCCGGCTGATCCGGCTGACGCTTTGTTCAAAATTCATGCTCATTTGCAGCGATGGAAGGGGAGACTGAAGCCTGAAGACGGCGAACAAATGACAACAGAGGCGGTGAGAATGCAAGTTTGGGTGCAGGTGTTCCTGGAGGAAAGAAAGGGGCAGACCCCAGACTTCCATCTTTTGTAATAGAATAACATAGGAGTCGTTGCTTGGTGTTCTTGTTGTCCTTTTCCTGTTTCTCAGGCAGGAGGTGGTGCTCTGTTAGTCTCTTTTGATGTGGGTGTTGTTTGTTGTTTCTCTTGCGGCACGGGTAGTTGCCTGCACTTTTTGTCCTCCTCTGGTTAAGCTGGCGTCCCCAGCCCGGGTCCTCTTGTATGAAACTCATATGCTTTCTATAAAAGCAGGGTGAACCCTTTGTCTAAAAAAAAGCTGCTGCTTCTTTTTTCAATTTACACAGTACAACAGAGACACTACACACTCATCCCTATGAACATACATGCGCAAACTGTTAGCGCCGTGCTGTTCTCGCGCTGGCCTCACGCACGACGCGGTATCAACGCCCCCGGCGCGCGCCCGCAACAGATTCACGCAGCGCGCGGCGCGGATGCACACATGCACCGACGGCGCCTCGCGCGGCTCCGTGAGGACTCGGACGCGCCACGACCTGTCTTGAGAATGCCACCGCGCGTCCTAGATTGTAGGAGAGTTTTGATTCTCATCCACTGAGTGTATGTGTATTTAAGGCAAAGCCTTTGATCAATAGAGATTACGGTTGATCCAAATATTTCCTTCATGGTATCAGTTACCTCCTCTCGATCCTCAATTCCTGCTTCTCCCACCTCCTCTGTTCCCGTCGCCATGGCGCAGTCGCCACGCTTTTCCTCCTCCTCTGATTCTAGTGTCTCCGGTCTCTTCCTTGATGAACCGCAACCCACCTCTCTTGCCGTCGTGCAGACGGTGAACATCCGCAACCACGTCCCTATTCAGCTCGATCTCCTTGACACCAATTACAGTCAATGGCGTTGCCTCATCGACTTGGTGCTCGGCAAGCTTGGCCTCGTCGCCCATGTCCACTCGTCGGCGCCCATTGTCGACTGCGACGCCGAATGGCGTCAAATTGACTGCTGTCTTGTCAATTGGATCTACAATACCATCACCAAGAGCGTCTTCGACCTCATCTACAAGCCCGATGCATCCGTCTTCACCGTCTGGTCCGACATTGAAGGTCTTTTCCGCGACAATGAGATGCAGCGCGCCGTGCTCCCTGAGGCAGAGTTCTGTAGCGTCGTTCAAGGGGATCTCTCCATCTCCGACTACTTCTTCAAGATGAAGAAGCTCACCGACAACCTCCGTGACGTCGGCCACCCTGTCTCCGAGCCGAGCCAAGTGCTCAATCTTCTACGCGGGCTGAACAAGAAATTTCGTCACGTCAAGCCGGTACTCACCTCCAAGACCCATACCTTCATGAGCGCTCGCTCTTACCTTCTTCTGGAGGAGCTCCAGCTGCAGCAGGACGACAAGACGAAGGCTGGACAAGCTTTCCTTGCCGGCCACCATGGCGCCATCGGCTCTAGATCCGCCAATCCTGGCGGCTATTCCGGCCATGGCACCTCCTCTCTTGGCGCCGGCGGCTCATCCAACCACGACAACACCGGCAATCGTGAGACCAAGTCCAAGCCCAAGCGCCGCGGCCGTGGCTCCAACGGCGGATCCGCTTCTTCCGGCAGCAGTGGCAGTGGCGCTCCTTAGCGTCCTTCATCACCCTGGACCGCCAACTACAACCCCTGGACCGGCATGGTCCAGGCCTGGTCTATGCCGTTCCGGGCCCCAAGCTCCGGTGTTTTGGGCCGTCGTCCTCCGGCCTAGCAGGCCATGGTGGCCCAACACCCGCCGTCGCCGTTTCAAGCTGCTCCCTGGGACAACTCTGCGGTTTACGCTGCTCTGAACTCCGTCGGCATCACCACTCAGCCGCCGCCCAGCTCCTCGGATTGGTACTTCGACACCGGCGCATCCACACACATGTCCAACAGCTCCGATACTCTCTCCACCTTGACTCCGTTTTCATCTTCTGTCACTGTTGGCAATGGTGCCCGGCTCCTTATCACCCACACGGCCGCCGCCACCATACCCACCTCTGCATCTCCCCTTCAACTGAATAATGTCCTTGTCACACCTTCTATTATCAAGAACCTCGTGTCTGTTCATCAACTCACACATGATAACAATGTATCTATCGAATTTGACCCTGCCGGTTTTTCTATCAAGGATCTTCCAACTCAGGTGGTGACGCTCCGCTGTAACAACTCCGGCGATCTGTACCCCTTGCGGCTGCCTCTTCATCAGGCTCACACTGCGTCATCCGTGGCATCCGTCGAGCTTTGGCATAACCGCTTGGGGCACCTTGGATCTCATTCTCTACAGCAAGTTCTCCGCACTTTGGATTTCCAATGTAATAAATCGACAATGCATGTATGTCATCATTGCAGTTTAGGCAAGCATACTAGGCTCCCTTTCCATTCTTCAGACACCATTGCTTATTTCCCTTTTCAACTAGTTCATTCAGACGTTTGGACCTCACCGGTCTCATTACGTACAAGTATTATGTAGTGTTCATTGATGCATACATTCATTATATTTGGACCTTCTCGGTTAGAAATAAGTCTGATGTTCCCAGTGTGATTCGTACCTTCTTTTCTTACGTCCACACTCAGTTTCGCCTCCCTATTGTCGGATTTCAGTCAGACAATGGTTCTGAATTCGACAACGCCGCCATGCGAGCTTTCTTCTCGGCTAATGGCACTGTGTTTCGCCTCTCGTGCCCATATACTTCCCAACAAAACGACAAAGCTGAGAGAATTTTACGCACAATTGACGACTATGTTAGAACATTGTTGATTCACAGTGCAGCTCCATTTTCCTTTTGGGCCGAGGCTCTAAATATGGCGATGTACTTGATCAATCACTGTCCATGCCGCGCCATCGATGACATCACGTACCAACTCCTCCTCGGCGTCCCGCCCAGCTACGACGACCTTCACGTCTTCGGGTGTCTCTGCTACCCCAATGTCTCATCGACGACGGCACACAAGCTCAACCCGCGGTCCCTGGTGTGTGTCTTCGTAGGGTACCCACCACATCCCGCACGTCACGTTCGTCGAGCATGTGTTCCCGTTCCGTGAGGCAGCAGCCACGCTACGTCACCATCAAGCGGCGTCGGTCCCGGCGTGAAACAGCCTGACGAGCGGCGGCGACCCTGCACCCCGCCACACTGCAAGGGGCGCGGTCGCGCACCATCCGCCACACCACGACATACGCGCCTGCAGCGGCACGTGGGCCGGTGACACGATGATGCCCTGGATGGGCTTCTCCTATGGCGGCGATGAAAACACTTGGTGCGGGTGTTTGTTTGTGCAGCGCATCCGGCCCAGCATCAGGAGCGGAAATCCCGGCCTTAGCAGCAACAAGCAGCGCCATCACCCATAGCACCACAGCGGCATCCATGACCCACCCTCTCGCTTGATTCAGCACTACACGTCACGCGCAGGCTCCTCTAGCCTGGCCCGGAGTCCCACCACGCCACATCATGTGCTCTCTTACACTCGGGACCCAACTCCTGCCCTCGCAAGCAACACGCCGACACCCGTCCCCTCCACTACAGCACCGCGCACGCGCGCCACTCACCGTGCTCCGCCGCCTCTGCCACACCATCCCATGATCACACGTGCATGTGACAGCGTGTTTCGGCCTAACCCCAAGTACGCTCTCACCACCACGTCACCCGTGGCTGCCGTCCCACAGTCTGTACGCGCCGCCCTGCAAGATCCTCAGTGGCGTGACGCCATGCAGCAAGAGTTCGACGCACTTCAGCGAAATCGAACTTGGACACTGGTTCCGCGTCTCCAGGTGCAAGGGTTATCTCAGGAAAATGGGTATTCAAGGTGAAGACTGGCTCCGACGGCTCTTAGGAGCGCAACAAGGCGCGGTGGGTCATGCGCGGCTATATCCAATGCCCGGGGATCGACTTCGACGAGACCTCCCCCCCGGTCGTCAAACCCGCCATGATCCAATTAGTGCTCACCATTATCGCGTCCAAGCGTTGGCCGGCTCATCAGCTAGATGTTTCGAACGCTTTTCTGCATGGTGACATCTCTGAGCGGGTCTACTGCAAGCAGCCAATCGGCTTTCAGGACCTGGCTCGGCCCGACGAAGTCTGCCTACTCGCGCGATCCCTCTACAGTCTCCGTCAGGCTCCACGCGCGTGGTTTCACTACTTCGTCAGGCACGCGCTCGACATGGGGTTCTCGCAGTCCCACACAGATTCTTCGTTGTTCGTCTACCGGAAGGGGAACGCCATGGTGTATCTCCTTTACGTTGATGACATGATCCTTTCTGCCTCCACGCCCGAGCTGCTGCAGCACTTCGTCGCCAGTCTCAAAACCGCGTTCGCTGTCAAAGACATCGGGCCGGTAAGCTACTTCCTCGGCGTGGTCGTCAACGCACTCCCGACGGCTTCTTTCTGTCTTAGTCCAGGTACACGCTTGACATCCTTGAGTGCACCGGCATGACAAACTGCAAGCCCGTCTCCACGCCGGCCGAGTCTACGTCCAAAGCATCCGGCACCGACGGCGAGCCGCTGAGTAAGACGGAGGCCTCTTGGTACCGCAGCATGGCAGGTGCCCTTCAGTACCTGACCATGACACGGCCAGACATAGCCTACGCAGTTCAACAGGCTTGTCTATACATGCACGCTCCGACGACCTGCCACCGTGCCACCATCAAACGCATCCTGAGGTATATCAAAGGAACTCCGCACCTCGGCCTGCATCTCCGGGCCAGGTCCTCACCAACACTCACAGCCTATACAGACGCCCACTGGGCAGGATGCCCGGACACACGCCGTTCCACTTCTGGGTTCGCCATTTTCCTCGGTGACTCGCTAGTGTCGTGGTCTTTGAAATGGCAATCGACGGTGTCGCGTTCCAGCGCGGAGGTTGAGTACTATGGCGTGGCGAACGCCGTCACCGAGTGTACCTGGCTTCGACAGCTGCTACATGAGCTCCATTGCCCAAAGCCACCATGGCATACTGCGACAACATCTCCAATGTATACATGGCAAGGAACCCCGTTCATCATCGGCGCACCAAACACATCGAGATCGACATCCATTTCGTTCGTGAGAAGGTTGCTCTTGGTGAGCTGCGCGTTCTACAGATCCTGAGCGCCCGGCAGTTCGCAGATATCTTCACCAAGGGACTCCCGACGTCGCTCTTCGAGGACTTCCGTTCCAGTCTCTGCGTCGGCACGACGAGCTGAGACTGCGGGGGTGGTTAGCGCCGTGTTGTTCTCGTGCTGGCCTCACGCACGACGCAGTCTCGACGCCCCCGGTGTGCGCCCGCAACAGACTCACGCGCACGGCGCGGGATCATAGCACACACGCACCACGACCCGGCGCGCCTCGCCACGGCTCCCGCAGGACTCGGACGCGCCCACGACCTCATCTTCAGGAACGCCACCGCGCGTCCTAGATTGTAGGAGAGTTTTGATTCTCATCCACTGAGTGTATGTGTATATAAGGCAAAGCCTTTGATCAATAGAGATTACGGTTGATCCAAATATTTCCTTCACAAACTCTACCCTTAGGACTGCTTCTTGATCACTTTCACTGAACAATATTCCCAACTGGCAGACAAAGCAAAGCTGGCTAGCCATCTATCACATATGCTTATGCTTTTGTGAAATTAAAGCTGTTGCTTGATGCATGTTCCGTTCACTGGACGTATATTCAGAACTGCCAGGCGAAGCAAAGCTAACCAGCGCTTTGTACTATCATGTCAATCGATAAACAAATATTCTTGTCAACTCTGATGCCTGATCATACTTCTACTGTACCTACCTCGCCGGAAGTACTGCTTTCCGCTGCTCTACTGTGCTTCCGAAAGTACAGCTTCAAGCTTCATCCTTTTAGCATGCATCTCCTCCATCCCCATGTTTTCATTATCCTGAAGCCTCTTCAATCTCGTATCTGAAAATACACAACATAAGAAAAGGAATTAGACCCTCTGGTAAGAAAGGGCACTAGGTTAAGGTGCTACAAAATAGCAAGCATGCACCCCCTCCCCCCCTAATTAAAGCCCTTGTCCAAGAAAGCAATGAGGTTCCTCTGGTGTGGACGTAGTCCTAAACAATTCAAGCAAGCACCATGCAAGATTGGTCGCTGACCGTCAGAGTGCCCTCAGACTTAGCCTCAGAGGACTCGTCCCCAACGAACATGCCCAACACTTATTGGAATGAAAACTCAATAGAATCAGTAATTCAGTATTCACAAAGCATAGAAAGTAAAGTACACACCGTTGTCGTGAGTAACAGGCTTTACTGCAGTTGTCCTGAATCAGAGAAGACAGTATTAAGTACTAAGAAATACAATCGAATCAGAAGCTAAGGTAATAATGCATATACAAACAAGAAGTTTTCAGTACTGAAATTAGGCTGGCCTGCTCTGAGCAGCTAAACTCGTAGGGTTGGCAACAGTCGACCTGAGTCAAAAGAAGACAGTATTAGGCCTCCAAAAATACCCTCTACTCAGAAGGTATGGTAATGCATATGAATCAGAAGTTTCCAGTGAAATTAGGCTGACATGCTCTGAGCTGCTGCAAACGTAACAGGATTGGAAACAGTCGACCTGGGTCAAATTAGAAGATGGTATCATTAACCTCCCTCCAAAAATACCTTCTACCACTACTACAGAACAGACCTTCTGTAACACCATTCTGTAACACTAGTATGTGTTACTATAGATCACGAAAAGTGTTACCAAGACTAATAGTAACACAATTGTTAAGTGTTCTAATTTTCAACGTTACGATAGTAATACCTACTGTAACACAATGTATGTGTTCTTAATTGCTAAAAAATGTGTTACAATCAAGTTGTAGTAACACATTTAACGTGTTCTTGTATATAAGAAAATGCGTTACAACCATTTGGCAACACTTTTTAGAGTGTTACCATAATTTTGAAAGATGTGTTACTTATCAAATGTCCTAATAACACTTTTTTGGCAATAGTAACATGTATCATAGCAATCTAGTAACACTTTTCCTAGTTTAGACTAGCTCTTGGTAACACAACCAATCTACAATAACACCATTAAGTAAATATAATCATTTGAGAAGTAATTGCATATATATTCTTAAATAAAATTTGGAGGACCATCCCATGTCATACAATTAAGGGCATGTTTGGGAGGGCTCCAACCAACTCCAGATTCAATAAAATAGCTCCACTCCAATTTTTTCCTGCCAAACACCCCAGCTCCGAAAACTCCAGATCTACCAAATCCATTGATCTAGCTCCCAACTCCACCAAACCCATTGAGTACCTCAAGGGGTACTCTGTGAAGGCTGGTTTCGTACTCACTCATGGATTTTACCCATCTTTGCCACCCATTACACAACTTACCGGTTTGTTTTGTTTTTTCCCGATACATCTCATCTTCTTCCTCACGACGGGCCGCCTGCCGCGCCGCTGCTGGTCTCCATGACGCTCCCGGTCTCCTCGCAGCACGTGACGGTGGCCTCGAGCTTGCAGTTGCCAAGGCGGTGAGGAGAGACAGCGGTGCCCGCCGCGAGCCAGTAGATCCGTAGAGCCACCGGGTGCGCCGCCGCGCGGACGCGCTTCTCGTGTGCCACCACCATCGCGGCGGCCAAGTGCGCTGCGCACTGCAGCGCCAGGAATGTCGCCTCGAGTGCCCCGCCTTCTCCGGCCCGGCCGCCCCTCGTCACGAGGGAGAGGACGAGGAGCACGGTGTAGAACACGGCGAGAACCGCGGACGCCGCTAGCGCGACAACGAACCCGGCCCCGACCCGCACCGCCACCGACGCCCGCCCATCCCTCCTGTCGAGCAGCGGCTCCTTGTCAGGCCCGCCGCCGCCGTTGAGGGCACCGCCATGACGTCGTCCCCGGTGGCGGTGGGTGGAGACGAGCTTCGCTACCCCGAGGCATAGCAGCGCGATGAGGAACACGCCCGACGCGGCCGAGAGGAGCACGCGCTGCGAGCATTTGGAGAAGAAAACAAACGCGGCCCACTCCCCAAGCCCTGTGCCGGAGCCGGAGCCGGAGTTGGGGAAGTCGCAGGCCTCCGTGGTGAGCCACCACGGCGGGGACGACGACCAGAGGGCCATGTCGGGGTTGCGCGGCGCCGAGGTGAGGTCTCTGCTCTCCCGACCGGACGGGACAAGAGGAGCGGAGCAGAGGAGTGGGGAGGTTTCTTGGTGGCAAACGGCGCGGTCAACGTGACGTGTGTGGTGGTCGGCCTGTCGTGCCGTCATTCACCACGGCAGACATACACATGCGGCATGCGTACGAGCACGATGGAGTCTCCGCAATTCTGTACCGATCCCATTATAAAAAATAAGGGCGTGTTTGTGGTGGCGCAGCTGGCGTCGGCCAAGGAGCGGCCGTCAAGGCGGCGCAGCGCGCAGGCCAACACGTTAGCGGGGAGGTCCTCCACGGTGGTGGTGGTGACCGTCGTCGCCGCCATTCCCAGGCTGTCGCGAGGAAGAAGAGAGAGGAGAAGAGAGAAGAGAGAGGAAGAAGAGAAAAAAAGAGGATGACATGTGGGTCCGTTTATAATGGGTAAAATTGACTTTTCACAACATGATCTCTGTTTCCAGAGTTGGAGCTGTTATCTCTGCGAAACACATCTCTTCGGCCCCAAATTGAGAGTCCAGCTCCCAAATTGGTGGAGCAACGGCTCCAGAGTTGGTTTGGCGGAGCCGAAGCTCTGCCAAACACGCCCTAAAAAATCAAATAATGAGCAACAGTAGCTCCAGGTACATGCACTCCACAATTTACATTGACTCAATGAATATAGAAATGCATTTCCAACACAGAAGTATGGTTTCATAATATTAAACTTGAAATTAATGAATTATCTCCATCTATTCCTTCAGATCCTTTGATTATTGATCCCCTGGTATGGCAAATAACAAAAGAGCTGCTTTGAACATTGGCATTGGGAAACCTGCACGCAACAAAGAAAAAAATATATCTGAGCTTGCAGAAAGTATGATATAGTTTCTTTGTTGGAAATTATTGAATTAAAGAAAGTAAAATCCTAAAAAGATCGGATGAAGTATAAAAGTAAATTTCAAAGCTTTCTGTAATTTGCATTGACGTAGTGATCCAAGAGAATCTAGATATGTGAAAACCCAAAACCAACTAATTTGTGTTTATTATAGACCATGAAACTGTAATAGCAAGGTATAATGGAAGTAGCATACACATCTGTACATTTGCAATTCTGAACAAAGACTGATTGCATATCTGAATCGTGACAAGTACTCATCTTACGAAATTAGAGTCACCAGTTCATTTAAAAATGGACAGGTAAATACGTTCATAGAACTTTCCATTAGGTGAAAATGAAATTTGAACAGAGTAAACAATTGATGCTACAGGAAACATAAAAAATGAACCTGTTAGCACATATAAATCCTTTCAGAGATCGGGATGATACAAATCAGTATAATCGAAACTATCCAACCATCTACATTATCAATTATCATTCATGGTAGCATCTAAATCTAATCATGATATCATTCACTTAACAAAACACATTATGTCATCAGGTGTTTCAGAATTATATGGCTGGCTTCAAAAAGAATCTAATCTGAATTTCAAACTAATTACCCAAGGGTAGGACTAGGAGTTGCATACCAGAAGGGGGCATCAGTGGAGGGTAACTGAGTGAGGGGTGTGATGTGCCACTACACTGTATTCATGAATTGACCTCCCAATGTTCAGTAATCAAAGACCAAGTCAGGGTCCTCCTTCTGAATATTTTTTTTAAAAAAACAAGTCTTGTGCTTAAGACCAGCAGTTGTATGCATTTTCCTAGACAAGGGCAAAAGTGCTCAATTATCAGTAAATATGTGCATTAACAATGTGCAGCAGAGCCAAGATATCCAATATCCCAGTACTGCTATAAGTGTGACTTTGAAGGGAAACTAACAGTAGATAAAGAATGTAACATATCTATATGCTTTGTTCAACCAGGAATCAACTAGCACTCATATTGAATGGCAAGCACCTGTGAGCAGCTGGTGGTCTTTCAGATTGCCTGCACAGTCAAGGTTGGCATAGAATGGAAGTGACCCAAGGTTGGCGTACAAGGGAGACAGGATCTTAAGCCAAGAAATAAACTGAAAACAAATTAAAATGTACTGAAACTAGTTGCAAAGAACAAAACCAATCTATTTGAGTAGTGTGATGCTATCTCTGAGTCTTACCTTTTCTGTGTGCACATTGAGGTTTTGTATTAATCTGTTGAGGCATATAGTCGAACACTATGTGTGATTTGGCAGCCAAAGTTTCACCCAATGGATCAACAGCAACCTCGAGGGCGGACTACGGCAAGGGCCCCTGGCGTCCTCGTGGGCAGAGGGAGCGGCGCGGAGGAAGATCAGTGCACTTCTGACTGGATGGTGGCGGGGCTACGGCTCTGGGCAATGCTGTTGGGCGAAGGCGGCGTCCGTCACAGGCGCTGCCGGACTGAGATGGTGGCGCCGCGAGCGAAGGGCGGCTGCTCCAGATAGCTCCACGTGGGGGTGCGGCTCATGCAGGCCTAGGAGGACAGCAGCAGCCGGCATGGGCAGCCGGCAGAGGCTCGGCATGGATGCGAAGGTGGGCAGCGTGTGGCGGCACGCCGGCACATCGGAAGAGGAGAAGCGGCCGAGTAGAATTGCGATTGTTAACTTTTTTCAGGAACATGGGTCCCATCTTAAGGCCTCGTGAGTTCGATGTTTGATGTTTCCCTTACGCGGGCCCACCTTAAACTACAGCTTTAGAATCAACAGGAGGGTGCAGAATTGGAGGAAGAATCACAATTCCGCTCGCCATGCCAGACCCATGGTGCTTGGGAATTGAGCCGACTAGGATGATAATAAGAAACTATAAAGTGAGTATCAAATAAAGTGTATGATTTTTATATATTTATTTCCTTAATGAAACTCTTTTCGGGGTGTCACAGAGACGTACTTTTTGGTCCTAGAATTTTTAAAGAAGATTCATGTATTTTTTAAAAATTTAACTGTTAAGTACAAAAGAAAACTAGAGTAACATACTCGATATACCAGTATTTACTAATTATACAATTTTTTAATCTAAAGATGCTTTCTGTGGTCTGTGTAGTTCAAATGTGAATTAATCACAATAAATTGCCAAAAATACATTTTAATTCTAATAAAACATAGTATTACCAATCTGCCAATTTCTTCGTTAAAGCCACTCAAATAGCATAATAGATATAGTGACGGTATCATAGTATTTCATTTGTGTCTAGCACAGTAACATTATAATTGCAACATTAATTTTGTGTTACTATAATCAGACAAAATTAAAAAGAGGTATATGTGTTACAACCTTCATTTGTAACACATAATTTTGTGTTCCTATATGACTTATTTGTAACACATTCATGAATGTGTTACAAGAATGTGTTACACAGAAACTACGTTTTGTAGTATGTGTTACCATTTTCATTCGTAACACATAACTTTGTTACACACTACGTGAAAAACTCGCTTTGGTAATGGGCGTAGATCGCCTTTGGTAACGGGCAATGCACCCGTTACCGATCAAGTGTTACAAATAATCCAAGAAAGGTAACGGGCAGATGCCCGTTACTGATAAGACATATTCATAACGGGCATTAAACAATGACGGTTACCATAACTAGCCACCGGTCACGTGAAATGACTGTTTCTCTGGCCCCACAGAGAACTTTGGTAACGGGTACCAAAACAAAGCCCGTTACAGGAACTCAACTCGGCGACGCATTTTGTGAAACTTCGTCTCCGATGTCTCGACGAAATGAGACGCGTCTATTTCACGCGCGTCTCAACATAACTAGTATTCGTAACGGGCATCAAACAACAACCGTTACAATAACTAGTCACCGGTCACGTGAAAATGACTGTTTCTCTAGGCCCACAGGGAACTTTGGTAACGGGCACCAAAACAAAGCCCGTTACTGTGAAATCAATATCGGAGACGCGTGTGGTGAACCTGCGTCTCCGATGTCTCGACGAACGGGCCATGTTTGGGGCCCACCGGTCAGTACTGGTAACGGGCTTTTACGGTGCCCGTTACTTTGTTGGCATGTTTGTAACGGGTGTTCTATTGAAGCCCGTTACTCAGTGATTAGTGTTTGTAACGAGCTTTAATTAACGCCGATTCTGGATACGTGAGGCCACCCCTACAAGAACTTTCGCCGCTTGCCACCGCATCCACAGAACCGACCGAGATTTGGCGACCATCGGGTGTATCCTCGAACCAGCCAGATATGACTAAATTCACGAAATTAGATCCAAGACATCCAAATTCACAGAAATCCACAATTCACATGCATCATATGACAAAATTCAGCATCATCATCTCACGAGGAAATGCATCTCACAAGGAGGAATGCAACAATATCACAAAATTCATGGACAAGGAGGAATGCAAAATTTCCTAGTCACCATACATAATGTGAGCCCACACGGTTTCATCGACAAAAATTTTCCTCATTTTGTGATCACATTCCATGAGGAATGTGGCAATTCTTTTCACGAACATCTGCCGATAATGATTTGTTAGAGGATGCTCATCTAGCCCTAATCTCTGGATATAACAATGTCACCGGTCGGCACACATATATAGGTGGTTACCAAACATGTGCGGTGCTAATAAGCAAGAAGCGTGTGCTTTCGATTGCGGGTTTTACAAATGAAGATCCCAAGAAAGTACCTCCATATGTGGGCCACTTTCTTTTAATTAAGCATGTGATAGGCACAATAGAAGCCGCATGAGTCGGATCCGATGGGTTGTTGGTGGCACTGCAATAAATGTACAAAGAAAAATAGTGGTGATCGAGAAGAAATAAACTCAAGCTTTAGTACTAGCTTCCACGGAAGGAAATAAGTGGTATGTACCTTAACATCTTTGACATGTTCCAAGGTGCCAAGGCGAGAACTTTTGTCGAGATAACCCCAAGCCCTACAACGAAACAATCAACAATGGTTAGGACACTATTAATTAATATACTCAGACAGCTTTGTTGAGGAACGTCCGCAGTTAAGAAAGAAATAACTTACTCATTAATGATTAGTCGAAAGGGCTAGTATTAGTATTAATTGTCTTCAATGAATCAAGATAGTAGACCTTCCGCCGCTCGAACGATCGCCACCGCAATCCAAAGGGTTCGCATCGAGATAAGCGGTAAGCATTAAATTCTTTTTAGCATATAGTTTGAAGGCATTGAGCATATAGGACACAGAGAAAGCAAGAGTGTTATCCGTGCTGTTCAACGTTGTCGAGCAAAGGCATTCGGATCAAAGGCCGCCTTGTTCTCAACTTCTACAGTCATATTCCTCTTAGTAAGAAAAAACAAAGTGTAAGGAGGCAAAATACATGGTAATAAAGATGATGTGAGGCAAAAAGCACATTTCGATAGAGGATGTGATTAGTGAGAAGCGATTAAATTTTCAAGCAACTTACGGGATGAAGCGGAGAAGTGTCAGATCCAAAGCATCCAAGTTGAAGAGATCGTACAAATCACTGAGTTGCACAGGTAGCTGCTGGAGTCCGTTTGACCATCTCGGAGGCCATGCACTGCTGCCAGGCTGAAGTGTGACCATAATGTGAGAATCATCATCTGACTTACCACGTTGCATGTAGAATTTGTGGAGCTTTCTGGTAAAAGGAGCTGCCTTTTTGAGATCACCATCAGTGAGAAGGCTCTTTTCGAATTTGTAATTTGGGTTATCCATAGCCCAAGGATTTTTCTCGGTGTCACTCTCAGATTGTTTTGGGTTAGTCATATACCAACGATTCTCCTTGGTGTTTCTCTTAGATCGCTTTCTAGTAGGCCTCTTAGAGGTTTTATTTACAGCAATTTTCTTTTCCTGCTGCTTTGAGATGGCTGAAGAAGGTTTCTTAAGGGCTTGCTTGCCTGCTGTAGGTGGTTTAGAGCTTTTATTTTTGGCAAGTTTCTCTTCTTACATCTTTGAAATGGCTGAAGGTTTCTCAAGGGATTTCTTGCCTCCTGTACGTGGTGTAGAGATTTTATTTTCGACAAGTTTCTTTCCTTGCTGATTTGAAATGGCTTAAGGTTTCTCAAGGGCTTTCTTGCCTAGTGGTGTCTCACCATGAGCTATTACATAGGTATTGGGCCCAGATGTACCTACAACTTTCTTCGAAGTGTCGTCGACAGATTTATCATCAGCCAACACATCACTCACGGTTGTTGGTAATAGTGGTGTCTCACGGGACCTATTCGCAGGTATTAGGCCCGGATGTACCTTTGGCATGATTGTTTTGAGCACTTCCGTTTGGGGGTGTAGGTTTTGTTGTTTCATGAGGAGGAGAAGGAGGAGGAGGTGGTGGGCGTGGTGGTGGGGATGGAATATTTGGTGTCTCTTGCGGATGTGGGGATGCAAGTTTTTGTTTTCGGGACTAGGAGTAGGTGGGGATGGAATATTTTGTGTACCTTAGAATGTGGGGATGGAACGTCTTGCGGATGTGGGGATTGAGGAGGAGGAGAAGGAGGAGGAGGAGGAGGAGGGGAACCATCTGAGGAAGGAACACACTGCCATCTTGTGTGAACTACAAGAAATCTGTACCATAGCCTGTGAATGAGATTTACATGTTGGTGCTCCTTTGATGTCAATCCGACACCTTCTCCACTGTAACCTCTGTCCTTGAGCTTGTCCGAGTTTCATCACCTCGTCATTAGGAGGGTATTCCAATAGTTCATCCGCAAAGATAGTATATACAGTGATCACTTCAACCACAACACAGTCTTCATGAATCAGGACTGTTTGTAGCGTAGTCTCCTCTGGATGAACAAGACCAAGTGCAGCCTCACATTGAAGCCCCCTCCACGTGATCCATAGGCCACAGTGTGTGGGTTCAGTCAACATGCCTATAAGGTCTTCGTGTGTACGATCGTCACAGCGCACCTCCGTCGTCAACTCTGCAGTGCCATCGATCAAACCTACATCTGCGGACGCACAGCTGCTCTTCAGTGAGGCGGGTGAAGGGCTTGCGCGATTGGACATTGGTGACAACACCATCTGGTGACAACACCACCTTTGCATCTGCATGTTCTGCATCCGCATCTCAGCCACCAGTTCTTGCTTGATTTGTTCCTTTATCTTTTCTGTATCAAGCGATGTGTCGCCGTCCTCTTCCTCTTCCTGTACATCTCGACATGCTGAGGCCATGCATACTTCCAGCCCTAGTAGCTGGAGACACCACGCACATGACCTGGTTGTTCAGGGCGGCCCAAGCACTGACTTAGCACATCATACTCCCTCTGCCCTGCCATTCCTGAAGATTCTGCACATGCAATCTTCTCCTTGATGTCATAACCAATTTTACGCCTCTTTGTTGTTGAACACTATCACGGCAACACGGTCTTTAATCACTAGCTTACTCCTTGCTCGTAGCCAATTCTTGGAACGATCGTCAGGGTAGGCGTCATATGGGTTGGGGATACCGGTGCTAATTATGCATCCCCTTCCTCCCATTGTTCTAGTTTCACAATATAACCAGCTGGACCCATGTTGTGCTCGCTTGTGTTCCGGCTTCGGAGTTCTTTGAACTTGACACTAGCAGAGATGAGGCTTGCTCGGTTTCCTCCTGCTTCATGAACTCCTTCCATTTGTTAGGACAATAAACGGGTGCCTTGTAAATGGCTCAAGTCCTTTTACGATAAAATCTCGCATAGCTGAAATCTGAATTGTCTCCATGCCTTGGCTGCCGTCTTCCAGAAAAGCTTAAATGCTTGCGGTTTCGCATCTTCCTGGAACTTCAAGTGTTTTTGCACATGCTTATCAAACAAGTCCCACTTTTCATCATTGCTTAGTTCTTTGATTTCTGGCAAGTTCAAAGGTATCTTTTGTCTAGCAACGAGCCCATAAGCGCCTACGAACTGCGCTTTTGAGTCAATGCGGCATCCCCACTATGTCGACCTCAGTGACTATCATTGTGTCACTTGGCCACTTTGTGGATGTCCTTGGCACTCTGCCTCGGCGCTGAGCCCCACCCATCTGGTCTTGTTGTGCACTAGCAGTGCCATAACCCTCTTCTTCATCTTGTGGCCCAGGTCTATAGTCCTCGTCAGATTTATCTTGTGAATTAATAGTCAAGGGAATTACAGTAACTACTTTAGTCCACTGTAATATCATTGGTTCTTGGTAAACCATTAACATAAATGGAAAATTCAGTAACCAAAAAATTAGTTCAGGCAAAGCGACCATACCATTTTAAAGAGCAAGATGCAGGCTGCCTCGGTTGCTGATGAGGTACTTATTCAACTTGGAGAGAATGTGCAGATGTACATAGGAACAAGAGCAAAACCAAATATAAGAGTCAATCTAAAGGGAAATGCTAAGTATGTATACCATCGACAGCTAAGTATGTCCACATGTACTTATACAAAGGAGCCACGGCATACCACCGCAATTCCCACAAGTACAAGTATATTTATACGCATTTATATAAAGAAACCATACGCACGCATATGTTGTATACTTGATTACTCGAGCATGTGTGCTGCAAAAGCGCGCTTGGCCTAATTCCATAAACTCGAGAAAATATACCAAATTACGTTATTACTGAATTGTTGTTAATTTTACAATTATTACGAGTTGGTAGAATGCATTTACCGAATTGTATAAGACATTTTAGAGCGGCATACCATAAACTCAAATCCTAGATTCGCCACGCCTTGACCGGCGGAGGTATCTCTACTCCTCGTCACGCCGCCGCCGCCACGTCCTCGCCTCGCTCGACCTCGTGGCTAGATCCCTCCTCCTCCTAGTCGCCGCCGCCGCCGCCGTCGTCATGGATCCCTCCTCTAGTCGCCGTCATTGTCGCCGGCCGCCGCGCTGGGTCCCTCCTCCTCTAGATCTCGGCCGTCGGAGGTGTGGTGCACGTCGCGCCCGGCGTGGTGTGGCACGCGTCTTGAAAGGGGTGTAGCGTGGGTGCGACATGGCGTGGGGAAGGTGAGGGGACGGGCGAGGTGGGAGAAAGTGGCGGCAGTGGCGAGAGAGTGGGAGGAGCTGCGTGAGGAGGCATCCTTCCCTACTAACCTAGCGAGTGGGCCTTGTGTGGGCCTTAAACGAGTAATGTAGTTGACATCACCAAGCAAACTAACTCATAACAAACATATTCACATATGACATGCATCGTGAGGCACATCACCAAAATAAGGCTGCATCGTGGGCGCATCACCAAACTAGATTGTTGCTGCAAGGGAACTAGTTAGCTAGCTAGATGGTTTCTTTTGTGCTGCTACCTCAAGTTCAGCTAGCCTTGTCTCTAGTTTTGCAACTCTTTCGCCACAGATTCTTCTTTAGAAGTTCCATCTCCGCCTCTTTTGTGCGGCTTTAAGCTGCTCATCACGCTTGTCGATTCCTTTCCGGATGTAGTCAATGTCATCACGAGTAACAGGACGGTCCTAAAACAAAGGAAAAAATTATAATGATGCAAGCTTCATAATAGTTGTAATTTACAAGAAAGCTGTTTTAGCTCTAACTGGTTTCAAAACTTGCCTACTTCTCTTCAGTCGATTCCTTGAGCTTGTTGAATTCAGTCCAAATCCTGTCAATGTCATGTGCAACAACTTCCTACAACAAATGGAAATTGATGCATTAGAACAATTGATTAGTGAAGATGTGAAGGTACAAGGACAAATCTCGTGCGTGATGGTTTGAACTTGCCTCTGTCTTGAGTCGTCAATCGCGGAGTTGTTGCCGGAGTCGTCGCCGGAGGAGATGAGGTCTACCAGCACCACTCTTCTGCCAGGGTCATCGCTGGAGGAGTCCGCGCTCACCTCAATGCGCGTGGACCGCTTCTTCCTTCGCGTTGAGGAAAAAAACCCTACCTCTCTATGGCGGGCGTCGCTGGAGTCCGCCAACTTGGCCCTTGCGCGCGTGTACGGCTTCCTCCCTCGGGCCGACCAAGAACCGGCCTCTTCCACGGAGCGTCGAGGAAGACGACGGGCGGCGACGGCAGCTCCTCTCGCCACCGCGAACCTCACTCTCTTGGCGGGGCGGGCGGGCAAAGACCGAGGAAGACGGGACGGACGTGGCAGCGGGCCTCCTCCTGCGTAACCTCTCCCTAGAGTCGTGGGCCATACCTGCGACGGAGATGAGGCTGCGATGGAGACGAGGAAGGCGGAAGCCGGAGAAGGGGATAGAAGGCGGAAGGCAGAGCAGAGTGTTTATTAAAGAGGTTCGGATGCGCAAATGATACGATGATTAACAAACACCCGTCGCCAATGAAGGGGCGGGGCCAGGTCTGTTCGAATGAAGAACACTTTGCTTTCCCCCTTTTAATCTGCAATCAAATTTGGTATCATGTTTTTCTCTGTCAACAGTAATCCAAATTTGATGATATTTGTTTCTGAATTTTTCTAAAATCAACATCTATTCATTTATGATATTTTTTGTATGTAATTCCATTTCTTGGAAGTTGTTTATACACCTTATATTGTTCCTTATAAGTACAACATATAAATAATATTTGTTTTACACAACCATTACTAATGAAACTTTGCATTTCGTAATCTTATGTTGAACATAAGGTTATGTTAAAATTTCAAATGCATATGAGTTCGAACATGTTTTAAAGTGTGGAAAACTTCAATGTTGAAGTAACATTCTAAGAAACTATGTGAGAGATGTAGACATTTGTACACAAGTATAATCTTCCATTTTCAAAACCATTTGAATTTTTGTAGACAAGCTTAGGGACTTAAATTATGTTGCCAAGTCAATTTGTAGAATTTTTAGAACACACTAAGACGTTATTATAATTATTATATAGTAAACAAGAGATAAAAATTCTAATTTTAAGAAATTTGGTTAGACAAGTGTGGCTGTTGATATTTTATTCAAATACTAAATTACCAACTATGAATTGTTCATATTTTTTACGAATTTTTTGGTGCTGTTTATGGGGTATAATATTTGAGGGAAGCAAGTTTCAATTCAGAAAAAATAGTGTCGGGCCCACGCGTCAGCGTCAGAAGCCTATATAAAAAAAGATAACCGTTGCCTGCCTGACCGACAAAGGTGATGCGGGTAAACTAACCATCGTCGCCAACAAGTGCTCCATTATGCCCCTGGCCGGCATCCGCCCCGGCGACGGTGGTACACTAACCATCGTCGCCAACAAGTGCTCCATTGTCAGAAATGCCCCTTGCCGAATGAATATGCATCCGCCCCGGCGCCCCGACCCCTGCCCCCTTCTTCTTCCCCGATCTGAGCTCCACCGCCGCCGCCCGCCCGTCCTTCCCCGCCGTCGCGCACATGTCGCACTAGCCCGATTCGCCCGGTGGTGTACGCGTGCGAGGCGAGCAGGTTCAAGGTTGCCGGAGCAGCCACAATCACTCCATCGGCTTGGATCCAGTCGGTGAGCTAAGCGGCTTTCCACTGGTCCCTTGCCCGGACTGTGGTATGGCTCGGGTGGTGGAGGGGCGGACGCAGAAGGAAGGTGAAAACCACGGTCGTCTTTATTTCAAGTGTGCAAGGAACTCGGTGAGTAGTCTGCTGTGTCTCCCAAATCTGAGTTAGGGTTCTTATGTGCTTTTGATTCTGCGACGCCAAGAATTGTGGATTTTATCATTTCCACAAGGGGCGTCATTTTTTTGACCGCCGAATCGAATCGGCAGACGTGTCAATGAAGTAGTTGATTCAGTGGAATGTCAAATTGGGAGTGGTGAGCAGAGGCAAGCACTGGAGGACAAGCAGAGGAAGAAAGCACTAGAGGAGAAGATGGACAATGTGATCTGGAAGATGAACTTGATTATTGTGGCTGTTGTTTGTGTAGTATTTGGATGTTTACTAGGGATGTATGCTGCAAAGAAGTAATTCTGATGTTAAAAGTGGTGCTTTTGCTTCATCTGTGTGGATGAAGAATGAAAAATTTGTCACATATGACAAACTTAAATGTATGAATGAAGAATGGATGGAATGACAATTGGGTCACAAATCTTAATGTGTCACACATCACAAAATTCATCAATTCATCTATGCTGACATTTCATTGCAGCACGAGGCAAAGGAAATGCGGATTATTAACACAACTAGAGTAACAAACTTCTCGCATAACTCGCATATATACATATTGCAATTCATTGTGAACTCGCTGCCATATAATGACACAAATAGAGTAACAAACTTCGCATACACATTGCAATTCATTGTAAGTCGCTACCATAGACATTGCAATGCCTTCCAAAATAGGAGACATGGATTGATCTACGGCTCTTAGATCTACTAGTTCATCACAAGTTCAACATACACAGGAGGAACATAGAGGATCTACTAGCTAGTCCATCACAAGTTCAACAAGCACAGGAAGAACACATTAACAGAGGAACAAATTAATTAGCGGTGTAGTCGCCACGGAGGAGCCCCACCCGGAGTCGGAGTCGGAACCCGGAGCAGGCCGGGAGGCGTCGAGGCCGCCATCGTCGCCGTCGTCGTCGTGAGCGGGAGCAGTCCTCTCTCGGCTCCCACCTAGACATTGATCTTGAAGGCGTAATCCATCACGGTCGTCTGCAGCGGATCAGTGGGTCGTTGGACCCCGAGATGAACGGCCACCTTTCCAAGACTCAGGAAAGCCTGGTGGAGCATCTTCACTAAAAAACAGGCATCCTCCACATTTACTTTTGGAGCACGCAGGGGCACCACGGGCTGCCGCGCCACCTTGCGCCAGGGCGGCTTCACCGCTTCACCTCCTCGGGCGGGGGCGGCTTCACCTCGGCGGGCGTGGGCGGCAGCACCTCCTCGGGCGGGGGCAGCGGCACCTCCTCGGCTCGGCGAGAGGGGGCGGCGGCACCTCCTCGGGCTCGACGAGCGGGGGCGGCGGCACCTCCTCCCTCCCCCGCTTCCTTGATGGCTCGCTTGACGCCATGCGCTTGCTTGAGGAAGAAGAAGCTCTTGGATTCACTTCTTGGTGACCGAGACGGTGGTCTTTGGGGTTTTCTTGGTGCCGCGTTGACGAAGTTCTTGGCCGGGCTAGATTTATATTGACAAGACGGCGAACCGTCAGGCGGTCGGTCATGCGCCTCGGAACCCGTGTCCGCTCAGGAGAGCTCTTGGCCACAAAAATCATGTGGTCACAAGGAGACGTGTGACTGTTCATATTTTATTCAAAATACCAAATGCCCAACTACTCCTATGAGTTGTTCGATTCTTAAAAAAAACTATGAATTGTTCGTATTTTTATTAATCTATATAACTTATATAATTGGATCATTAACTTCATTTCTCTCTTCATGCAAGCTACCCACATCATCTCCCATCAAACTAAGGGTTATTAACTCTATCTCTTTTTCTCTTCATTACACCAATTCTTTCTTCATACAAACTACCCACATCATCTTCCACCAACTAAGGGTTATTGCATAAACTGGTTGTGGTAGCAAATTGGTTCATAATTTATCAAAAATTTCTCATATCTTGACAGCATGCGGGGAATCACCTAGTTTTAGGTCTGCTTTATGGGCCCTAATTTTGAGCAAAGCAATTAAGTGTCATTTCATAAAAAAGCATTAAAGAAGGTAACCATTGCCCACGCACCAGCCAACAAAGCGGCGGGTTTGCTAACCCGCGTCGGCATTGACTACTACCCCCTCCATCCCAAATATTGCCCCTTTGTTCTTTCTGAATGGATAAGCGCAACACTTTCCTTGAAAAAAAAGCGCAGAGGAGGCGTGAGAGGAGGCGTGAGAGAGCGACGATGAGCGCCCGGCAAGGGGCCAAGCGACGACCCCGCGCACGGGATCGAGGAGAACCGGAACGTGAAGTGGTGCCGCAACTGGATCCGCGCGCATGCCGGCGAGCTGGCAGCGAAGAGGGAGACGACGATGAGCGCCGGAGAGGGGCCAAGCGGCGGTGGAGTGAACCCAATGCCGGAAGCGAGGGTCCTCTTGGATCCTCTCTGATTCGACGAGGGGCCAAGCAGCGGCAAGGAGGAGCGTGCGGCGAGGCGGCAAGTGGGCGAGGGCACGCCTCATGTTTGCGAGCAGAAGTGTCTAGCAACTACGAAGAGGTGTTGAGGGAGCAGCGAAGAAGGTGTAGAGGACCTCATCTCTGACTCGCAACGACCACGACGATCAGCGAGGCAAGTTTCTCGAATCTCACGCCTTTTTACTTGTTCTATAGATGGAGCTTAAGGTAGCTTGAGCTTGAGCTTCATAAAGTTAATTAGTGCTTATGATGATGTCTTCCATGCTTGTCATGATCTTAATTATACCAAGTTCGAGGTAAATCATTCGAACTAAGTTACGCTTTTACTTGTCACACCGCTATGAAGCCTAGGATAAATTTTCAAGTTCTTATATAATTTTCCTATGATTGTTCCTATCTGCTCAAGTTCGAGGCAAATTAGTTATGAATTAACTATGTTGTTCTTATACCATGTTTAACCCCTGCTTTCTGTGCAAAACTCTTTGAGTCATGAAGAGAACTTGAGTTACTTCTTAACCTTAATGTCCGGGATTATGTGAAACCTGAGTTTGAAAAAATCATAAAAGAAGTGAACATCCTCATCAAAAAGGCTAAGCACATAAGGAGGTACAATTATACTACTGAACAAAATCTCGAGCCCATTGAAGGTGCGCTAGAAGGACTTCAAGAATCCTTAGTTGCTTACTAAGAGGCTGCAAAAAAGAGCCAATAATCCCGATGGGGCATGATCTAGTTCAAGCTTGTTGATGCAAGGTCAGTAGCCATACTTTGTGGATGTTCAAGGCATGCCTTTGTTGATGTGTATGGTCGATAGCACCACCATAGTAAATAATGTGATGGACTAGTTAAGTCCTAGCGATATATGGACAAGTTAACCTTTTGTAATAATTATCTTTATTCATGTGGACAAGTTATCTTCATCTTTGTGGACAAGTTATCTCTCTTATGATGTCTGTTTTGTCTCAGAAGATATGTGTGTTGATTGTGCCTGTATGTCGAAATGGAAGCAATGAGAGATCGACTTGACCTGTCAATGAGGACAGACTCAAAGGAGACGATGATTAACAAACCTCCGTCTCATTTGTTCACTGTCGCCGCGCTCCCGCTTCACGGCAGTGAAGAGTGCTCTCAGACTTTAATTATTGGGCTCTCAAACTAGTAACGGGCGTCAAATGCTCATCGGTAACGGACTTTATAGCACGTTACCAATACGGAGTGATCAGTAACGGACTTAAACAGCTCGTTACCGATAGGGTGTTGATCAGTAACGGACTTTACGAGCTCGTTACCGATAGGTTTAACTTGTGTAACGGGCTCTATTTAACGTTCATTACAAAGAATTCATGTAACGGGCGTTTAAGAAGACCGTTACCAGAAGTCCACATTGGTAACGAGCGTTGCGGAGGCCAACCCCGGGGTCGGCCTGCCGCGCTTATCTGTCACGGGCGCCAAGTAACAACCGTTACAGATGTGGGTGTATGTAACAGGTGTTAAGGGCCTGTTACAAATGTTGCGTGACCTATTTGAGGTTTTCACGTAGTGACATAAACTATGTTTTGTAGTAGTGTACTCAGAAGTAATGCATGTGAATAAGAAGTTTCCAGTGAAATTAGGCTGACCTACTATGAGCAGCTACAAACCTTTTCATCAACTTCTTATCACCCACTACAGTATACTTATCCTTGCTCAAACAATTCGGCAGAATATCTGGCCCTACAAATATAAGATTGGCAATGGTCAAATAAGAGCCAATCAGAGCATATTGGTCAGCACTAAGACAAAAAAATGTATAACAAGCATTATATACTCATGTTGTACAAACATTTTTCTGAGGAGACTAACAGAATATCTGAAAAGAAAACTAACAACTCAAATGAAGCTGACTTTCCTATCTATATATACTAAAGAGTACTCCCTCCAGTTCCATATTAGAAGTCGTTTAGGACAGCGACACGGTCATCAAAACACAACTTTGACTTCTCTTTTCTATAAAAATATTCATTGGAAAGTTATACATGTATATTCTTATGAAAGTAATTTTTAAGACAAATCTATTTATATGATTTTCACATTTTCAAACTGAACGACTTAAAAGTTATTCATGATTTATATTCCCAATGCTTGACTCAAATTTTGTCCAAAACGACTTTTAATAGGGAACCGGAGGGAGTAAAGACCACACTAGAAAATGAACAAAGGATGCTACAACAGTACCACTGTACCCTTTCAATTCAGAACCATCTATCAATAAATTTGGTAGTTCTCATATCATTGAACTAGGCTACACTCACCATAACCAAACACAACAGAAAACCATCCTGAACCAGCATATAGTGTGTTCCATCAGCTGCAGCAGGCAACAAGCGAAACGTTCCACACATACAAGAAAAAGAAATAAAAATGGAATATATAGTAAATGTGCATGAAATGAAGTACAAAGGAACACATGTAAGTAACCGAGAGATTCCATATGCAATAACACTTCCGAATTGTATAACTATAAATATCAGAATTATCAGTTCCTATCAGCACTCTGCAACTTTGTGATCTGCGGATAGCAAGTACTAGCATGAAAATTAAGCAGGATACCTGACTATAAGATTCAGAACAAAGTAATTAAACTGACAACAAAGTAAGAGAATAGATCGAGTTTGTGGATGCAACGATAAGAGACACATACTGCACGAAGGGTCATTCTATCATACATGGACGAAGTGGGTGGAACGCTTCAAATATGGTGATGCTTTGGGCATCCAATAATCACTGAATTCCACCACCTTCCTCGTACGCAGGTCGACGGCAAAGATGCAGCTGATGAAGAAGTACATCCTGTCGGGGTCACTGGGGTGGAGCAGCGCAAGGGCAGGAATCCTCTTCGGCAGCATATTGTCCAGGCACTGGTGGAGAGGGAGGCTTTGGTTCGGCCTTTAGTCCCGGTTCAACTTTGGAGTCGGGACTAAAGGCCTTTCGTCGACGTGCCCCGAAATGCTCGCTGGAGACACCCCTCTTTAGTCCCGGTTGGTATAACCAACCGTGACAAAAGGGCTGCCTCCCAACGTCATTTTCCCGCAATGATTGACGCAGGCTTTTAGCACCGGGTGGAGTTACCAACTGAGACTAAAGGTGTACCCTTTAGTCTCGGTTGGTAATTCCACCCGGTGCTAATTCTTTAGTCCCGGGTGGAGTTACCAACCGGGATTAAAGTGTGCCCTTTAGTCTCGGTTGGTAACTCCAACCGGGACTAATAGCCGGCGCCCTATAAATCCAGCTTATTCTTCCCCTTTCTCTTGCCTGAGCCATTCTTCACCAAGAGCTCAAGCTCCTCCTCCATGGCGCCTCAACCTTAGAGAGGTGCTGCTGAATTTTTTCTTCATGTATTTGTGAAGATTTCTCTCCTCTAAAGTGTTTAGGTTTGATTCTTCTTCCTCCCATCATTTGTTGTGATTAATTGTTTTATATATTTTAGAGATGGAGAAAATAGAAATCTTAAATCCTAGGTGGGAGGAGGTAATGAGAGATGAGGTTATTTATATACTTTAGATTGAGAAAAAAGTGGTTGGCTAAACACTAGCATTGTCTTGTTATCTTTTATATTGATGTAGAAAATTGAATTTTACTTTTGATATAATGATACATAGAACTAATTATGATTTTACATTTAGCTAATTTTATAGAAGTTAGTTTATAAAAAGTATGGTTATTAATAATGGAGATCAAAATGGCCATCTGTGACCTCTCAGATGTCATTGTATCACAAGTCCCCAAGCTAAAACTAGTCAACTTCTAGCTTTTGAACCTCTGCTTCAAACACATTTATGAATTCACGTATTGTGTTGAGATGATCAACATGTTAAGGAAGAATGTAGGTAGGCCTCAGTTCTCATCATCTAGTTCATAACGGAATACATCATCGAATTCACCCTTCTTCATCTTTCTCTTTGTTTACTTTTTAATATAATGAAACATAGAACTAATCTTAATTTTGCATTTAGCTAATTTTATAGAAGTTAGTTTATAAAAAGTATGGTCATTAATAATGGAGATCAAAATGGCCATCGTGTGACCTCTCAGATGTCATTGTATCACAAGTCCCCAAGCTAAAACTAGTCGACTTCTAACTTTTGAACCTCGCTCAAACACATTTATGAATTCACGTATTGTGTTGAGATGATCAACATGTTAAGGAAGAATGTAGGTAGGCCTCCAGTTCTCATCATCTAGTTCATAACGGAATACATCATCGAATTCACCCTTCTTCATCTTTCTCTTTGTTTACTTTTTAATATAATGAAACATAGAACTAATCTTAATTTTGCATTTAGCTAATTTTATAGAAGTTATTTATAAAAAGTATGGTCATTAATAATGGAGATCAAAATGGCCATCAGGTGACCTCTGTATGTCATTGTATCACAAGTCCCCAAGCTAAAACTAGTCAGCTTCTAGCTTTTGAACCTCTGCTTCAAACACATTTATGAATTCATGTATTGTGTTGAGATGATCAACATGTTAATGAAGAATGTAGGTAGGCCTCCAGTTCTCATCATCTAGTTCATAACGGAATACATCATCAAATTCACCCTTTTTCATTCTGATTTAAAGGAAATAATTTGTGGACTTAATATGATGCAGATGAATCGGCAATGGATGAACGCCGACAGACGATCCCCGGAGTACATTGCTGGCATGCAAGCTCTTCTCGAACTGGCCAAAGCCAACAAGAACCCAAAGGGATTCATGTGTTGTCCATGCTCTTTGTGCAGAAACGACAAAGACTACTCTGACTGGGGGACTCTTCACCTCCACTTGATTAAAAACGGATTCATGGCGAACTATGTTCTTTGGACCAGGCACGGTGAAAGAGGGGTTGTGATGGAAGAGAACGAAGATGAGGAGGATGATAATAACATTCTGATCAACGTCAGGGCAAGATTTTATGGATACTTTAATGGAAGATCTTGTCAAAAGAAGAGATACCTAAGATGGCCATGTTGATGATCTTGGTCAAGTTCTAAAAGATGCACAAAGGACCTGTGAAAATGATAATGAAAAGGCAAAGTTGCGTCGTATGATAGAAGATCATAGAAAACTATTGTACCCATATTGCAAATAGAGTCACAAAAAGCTTGGTACTACACTTGAAATGTTGCAATGGAAGGCAAAATATGGTGTGTCTGATAAAGCATTTGAGGGGATGCTAAAAATTGTGAAGGACAAGCTTCCCGAGAACAATGAATTACCGTCGACAACATATGAAGCAAAACAGACTATGTGCCCTCTGGGGTTGGAGGTTCAGAAGATCCATGCCTGCCCTAATGATTGCATCCTATATCGAGGCACGGAACACGAGAATTTGGAAGCTTGTCCTGTGTGCAAAGCGCTACGTTATAAGATCCGGAGAGATGATGATCCTGGTGCTCCCGAGGGGACACCTCCCAAGATGACGAATGTACCGGCGAAGGTTATGTGGTATTTTCCTATAATACCACGTTTGAAGCGTTTGTTCAGGAACAAAGAAAATGCTAAGTTGATGACATGGCACAAAAGCGATCGTAAGCAAGACCACATCTTTGAGACATCCGTGAGATGGGTCTCAATGGAGAAAGATTGATAGAAAATACAAAGATTTTGCTGGGGAAGCAAGAAACATAAGATTTGGTTTAAGCACAGATGGTTTCAATCCATTTGGTGAGTTTAGCGATGGACATAGCACTTGGCACGTGACACTATGCATGTTCAACCTTCACGGTTGGATGTGCATGAAGCGAAAGTTCATTATGATGCGGTGCTAATCCAAGGTCCAAAACAACCTAGCAACGACATTGATGTGTATCTAAGACCATTGGTTGATGAACTATTACGCTATGGAAGAAAGAAGGTGTACGTGTGTGGGATGAGAATAAGCAAGAGAACTTCAACCTCGAGCATTGTTATTCATTACCATCAACGATTGGCACGCTTTAAGTAACCTATCTGGGCACTCAAACAAGGGATATTGGGCCTGCACCTTGTTTACATAAAGCAGAGTATTCATCTAAAAATTGTAAGAAGGTTGTGTATATGGGTCACCGCTTTCTTCGAGAAGCATCCCTTAAGGAAGAAAGGTTTGCATTGGAAAGGAAAATGATCATCGTACAAATCCCCATTTTAAAGGAGGAGATATTTGAGATGGTAAAGGATCTAACGGTTGTCTTTGGAAAGGGTGATGGTAGTGAACCTGTTCCACATGATGCTAATGGGTGTGCACCAATGTGGAAGAAGAAATCTATATTTTGGGAGTTACCTTATTGGGAAATTATTGAGGTCCGGAATGCTATTGACGTGATGCACTTGATGAAGAATCTTTGTCTGAATGTCCTAGGCTTCTTGGGTTGATACAATAACTCTAAGGATACATTGGAAGCACGACGGGACACGAAAAATATCCATAGGAATGAAGCACCTCCGATAGAGGTTGATGAGGAAGCAGATCCCAAGAGGTTGAGGAGGAAGAACAAGATTACTTAGGTCACCGCTAGTTACACCTGAGCAAGGAAGAGAAGGACATCATGTTTGATTGCCTAAGCAAGTATGAAGGTTCCATCCGCTACTCATCGAATATAAAAGGGATAATAAATATGAAAGATAAGAAGTTCACAAATCTAAAGGCCCACGGCGCCACATGTTGATGACACATTACTTCCAATTGCGTTGAGGGGTGTTCTACCAGAGAAAGTACGATTAGCGCTCGTAAAGCTTTGTGCATTTCTCAATGCAATTTCACAGAAGGCAATCGATCCAAGGAACCTAGTGAAGCTACAGAATGATGTTGTGCAATGTCTTGTCAGCTTTGAGTTGGCATTTCCACTTTTATTCTTCGATATTATGACTCACCTCCTGGTGCACCTTGTGAAAGAGATTACTATTCTTGGACCAGTATTCTTGCACAACATGTGGCCTTTTGAGAGGTTCATGTCAGTCCTCAAGAAATATGTTCTTAACCGCGCACGTCCGGAAGGAAGCATCGCCAAAGGATATGTAACTGAGGAGGTCATTGAGTTTTGTGTGGACTTTGTCCACTCAATTGACTCGATTGGGGTTCCAGTATCACGACACGAGGGGAGGCTACTAGGAAAGGGCACCATTGGAAGGAAAGCATGTTTCAGCAATGATACTTATTTGTTCAATAAAGCACACCTAGCTGTTTTGCAACAATCAACCTTGGTGACTCCGTACATTGAGGAACACAAGCAGATTATTTCTTCACAAAATCCAACCAAAACCGAAGCATGGGTTACACGCCATCACTTGGAAAATTTCCCCTCATGGTTGAGTGAACAAGTTATTGGTGATTCCACAATTCACCCACAACTCGCTTTGTTAGCCAGGGGACCTTCTAGCACAATTGTCAAATTTCATGCTTACGATATAAATGGTTATACTTTTTACACAAGAGACCAAGATCGGAAAACCACACACCAAAATAGTGGTGTCCGTATAGGATATGGACACCAACAATAACAAGAACTCGTATTATGGTGTCATAGAAGAGATATGGGAGCTTGAGTACGGGCCACTTAACATCCCTCTGTTTCTTTGCCAATGGGTAAAACTAACTGGAGGTGGCATAAGGAAAGATCAATATGGAATGACAATAGTGGACGACCAAGATTGGTTTCAAAGATGAACCATTCGTCCTTGCCAAAATGTGCATCAAGTTTTCTATGTCAAGGATATGACTAGCAAACCAAGAATAAAAATCAAGGACCACAAGAGCCAAAGCGACACATTGTTCTTCCGTAAAAGAGTAATCGTGGGAGTTGAGGACGTAATGACAAATCGGATGACTATGATCAGTTCGATGGCATGCCTCCATTCACGTCGAAGTTGACCCAAGCATACCGCTTGGAAATGAAGAGACACCGTACTTACGTCACGACCATGACCAAGGAACTTTCGTCAAGAAAAGAAACTTCAATAAATACTGTACTGTAATGATTAATGTTCAAATCATTTGTGTAATGTTCTATGAGTGTATTCCTTTAGTTATTTGAACTAAAACTTGTTAAAGCCTTTCGATGCCCCGTGAGAAGTAACACAAAGTTTGACATTTTCTGAATTAGTTGAGCATTTTTCTTATGTCTTAGGAGACAAATATTGTCGAGTCCGAAAAGAAAGTAATTATTTCAACTATTAAATTATTTTTTATATTGGAAAGTTAAGGCTGTTAACACTTAACGAAATATAATTTTGCGTGGTTCAAATATTAAACTTACCATTTTTTAAAAATGTTGCAAAGAGAAAGAATGAGAAAATGAGGAGGGAAAATGGGAAAAGAATTAAAGTCCCGCGCAAAATAGATTTAGTCCCGGGTGGTGTTACGACCCGAGACAAAAGGGGGGCCTTTTGTCTCGGGTCGTAAAACCACCCGGGACTAAAGAGGGAAATTTTCCTTTGAGACTCCTCACGAAATCACCCTTTAGTCCCGGTGGTATCAACAACCGTGACAAAAGGCCCCTTTTGTCACGGTTCGTTTACGACCGGAACTAAAGGTGTGTCTATATATAAAAGCGACCCTCCCCTCCGACTTAGCCACTTTTCGTCCCGATCCGCCGCCATCGTCGTCGCCGTGTCCTCCTCCTCCGCCGCCGCGCCCGTCATCCGCCTCCCGCGCGCCTTGCGGCGCCCGTCCTCCGCCCCACGGATTCTCCGCTGCCGCCGCCTCAATCCGCCGTCCACCGACCCGCCGACGCCCGCCCGCCACGCCACCGGGCGCCACCGTCGGCCCCGGGCAGGCGGCTTCCTCCCGACCTGCCCGGCCTCCGGCTCAGCCCCATACTCCTCGCGTCGGCCTCCTCCCCATCCTCTCCTCCTCCTCCGCGCCTCCCGGCCTCCGGCTCCTTGCCGCCGCCACACGCTTGCCACCCGGCCGTCCCCGAGCATCGTCACCTCCGCCGCGCGCATCAACATCGCCGCCTCGTCTGCCGGTGGCGCCTCACGGTGTCCTCCCCAACACGGTGGGCGCCGCCGACACCGACCCGCCCGCTGCCCCAAATTGGGTCTTCTTGACGCAAGCAAATTAATTGTTTGCGTCGATTTTTAATTTCTTTGAAGAATAAATTTATGTATAAAATTGTACTAAATATGTCTATAATAATTCTAATTAAATATGTTTCTCCCCAGCATCACCGACCGCCATCTCACCCGGCTCCCACGCCTCCTCGACGCACTAAGATCCCGCCGCCGTCTCACCCGGCTCCCCACGCCTCCTCGACGCACCCAAGATCCCGTCGTGCTGCCCTCGTCCCCGGCTCCCCACTGCCTCCCTCAACGCACCCCAGGATCCCGACTCCCCTTCTCCTCGCCGACTGCGGTAGGCGACACTACCGATTCTAGAAATACATAGAAATTATTGTATATTCTCATAAATTCGTGTCGATTCATAGAAAATTAGTGTTTATTCTAGATGGATACTAGAAATACATAGAAATTATTGTATATTCTCATAAATTGTGGTCGATTCATAGAAAATTACTGTTTATTCTAGATGGATACTAGAAATACATAGAAATTATTGTATATTCTCATAAATTCGCGTTGATTCATAGAAAATTAGTGTTTATTCTAGATGGATACTAGAAATAAATAGAAATTATTGTATATTCTCATAAATTCGTGTCGATTAATAGAAAATTACTGTTAATTCTAGATGGATAACAATGACAACGATGAAAGGATTATGGAGGAGATTATTGCTGGCGGTGCAAATGCCTTTGCATCCTACACGGACGAGGAAATTATTCTAAATATGATTGGTCAAGGAGGCGTCGCCGTCGATGACTTTGCAAATAACGAGGAAGACATAGCACGACTCGTAAAAATAATGAGGACCTTGAGGATGCTAATGAAGGTTTCAACGAGGTATACATATCATGCATTAATTAAGTTCATTAGTATTAATTCGATAACCCCATTTCTTGTATATTCTCATAAATTTATGTCGATTCATGGAAAATTACTGTTAATTCTTGTAGGCTTCTGGATCGACGACGAAAAAGTCCAAGAGAGGTCGTACACAACTAATCGTCGGCGATGTGATGTATCGTATCACGGAGGTGTCAGAGCTTGGCCAGCCTTGTGCTCCAAAAAAAGTCAAGGACAAGTTCGTGTCTCAATGCGGGGCAATTGTAAGGGACAACGTGCCCATCAAGTATAGAGAATGGAAGGGAAAACCAAGTAATCCATATGTGGTTCCAGACTCAGTAAAAGACCAGCTGTGGAATGATGTGCTAAAACACTTCGCACTTCCTGAAGGCATCGATGCAAACCTTGTTAAAGGTTGGACTCTAGTGAAGATGGCAACTCAATTTCAGAATTTCAAGAAGAAGTTGACTAGAGATTTTATCAAGAACAACCGAACTCCAAATTGGGATGAATATCCAAGATAAAAGATCACCGAAGTCCTTTGTTGAATACAAGAAAAGTGAAATTTGTGCCCAAAGCGAAGAACTTGCGATAAGAAAGGGGAGTACAACCATCATTTTGTTCGAGGTGGTTACGCGGTAGCAATTCCCAAGTGGCGGAAGATGGAACAAGACCTTATCGCCAAAGGTATCATATCGCGTCTTTCAACGGCCCGAAAGATCAAGAATTGGTATTATGCGCATGGAGGCAGATTGAACCGGATGATGGTACCCTTGAATTCCCACGTTACGAGAGAAGGCACTTGAGTTAATGAACAAAATAGAAGATGTCAAAGCTGGTAGATTGAAGGTTGACAGAGAAATGGATGAGCTCACTATGGCACTCGGGAAACCAGAACACCCGTGACGCCAGGGGGCTACGGGGTGGTACCGTGGAAGTATGCCTTCAAGGGAAACCTCGATAGCTATAAAAGCAGCAAAAGAAGAAAAGAGCACGAAGAGTAGCATTGGCGCCAAATGATGGAGCAAAGACTTAAAGAACAAGAAGAAAAGATGCAGGTAGAGATTGAACGGCGATTGGTCGTAACGATATCTCAAATAGCCCAAACTGGAGCCTAAGTACCTCACGGATCCCGTCATTAGCCCTTCCGCTCGGAAAAGTAGTTGTGCTTCTACCGAGGTTGCACCAGGTGCTTGCATATAGGTCGCACCGGGTGCTTGCACAGAAGGCCTTGAAGAGTCGAGGGCAATCAAAGGAGTTCCAGTGGATGACAACCAACAATACCCGGTGGATTTTCTCTATCAGTGCACCCCATGTGAGCTGCACAAGCCATTCGGCAACATCACAATGCGGTGGCGTGCGGGAAGTGCTTTGCGCATTTTCACGGGGACTAGCCACGGCATGTTGATTCCACCGGCTACGCCTCAGTTTCTGTGGAGGAGATTTGTCAGCCACAATTTGAAGATTTAGAGCTAGACATCCTAGGAGGTGACGGGGAAAGGACACTCAAGGATGTGGTTCACGGTATCATATTGTGGCCCAAATGTTACATTATAATCCCAGACGGAGGGATCAATCCCTCCCACAGATCCCCGCATCGCGACCATCATCATCTCCTAGGTCGCCCCTCACGACCTTCAATATCACCTCGCCACCGTCCTACACAAGAACCATTATTCAATTCCGGAGGTGCGAGCTCCAGCCATGATATTGACATCAATCCTGAATCACCTCCAAAAAAGCAGAAAAAACCAATGGCAGCAAAGCAAGTGCCATCAAAAGCAGAAAAAACACCGCAGCACCGCAGAAAAAACCACCCAGCCACGAAAGCACATCAGAAAACCCGCCCAGCCACCAAAGCATATCAGAAAAAACCGCAAAATCACCGCAGAAGAAACCACCTAGCCACGAAAGCACAACCAAAAAACCGTCGGAGCACAATCTTCCAACCCAGTGCAACCACCAAAACCACCAACGATAAAGAAAATGGTTGAGCCCATCAGCAAAAGGAAGCTAGCATAGGAGACGATAGAAGAAGAAGGAAAAACAACAATCGGTGCCCAACATGTGCATGAATTTTTCAACAATCTGAATACAAAACAGCAACGGAGGGAGCTAGAGAAGACCAAATAAGTAGATCCATCAAAACTTGGGTTTTTCAAACTAATGAGTGAAAACAGCAAGAAATTGATGCCCATACTGGTGTCGACGTTGTCTAAAGAAGATGCGTCGATGAGGAAACAGACTTACGTTCCCTCCGACCTCAACGCACAGGAACGAGCTGTAGCAGAAATGCCTACACAAGAAGTAGTGAAGCTCCTTGGTTTCATGGAAGAAACAAGGATGCCTTTAGGTGTTGCACTCGGCCATGAAGAACCACCCCGGGATCCAAGTTTCAGTATAGATGGCCCTTTCAGCTAGGAAAACCTCTTATCAGGCCAGAACTAGTACTTAAGCTCTCACCTAAGATGTACAAATTTCATGAGTGGTACATGCGGCAATCACTGAAAGGCGTACATAGCATAGCTATGCTTGCTGCACCCGAAGATTTTGCCACTGAAGGCAACAAGGTGGTCTGGCTGGAATTCAAAGATATTTATGAAGTTTACCATCAAGACGCCCTGAATACCGATCTTATCATCGCTTGGTGTCTGTAAGTGGCATCTTTTTTATGTTTATTAATTAAATTATTACGTATGTGGATTTACTAATTAACTTTGTATTTCATTTTGGTAGCCTGCAAAAACATGAGATGCAAAAAAAGAATATTGCCAGTATTGGTTTCATGGACCCATCAAAAGTCAACGAGTTTGAGGTCAAGCATCAACCAGACACAACAATCGCGACAATCTATAGGACCTTGTCTAAGTTTCATGACAAGGATCTCATACTACTACCTTACAGCTGCGAGTATGTGCAATTGCCATCTAATTGTCTTTGCTAATTCTATTTAGTTCTAATTTGTATGACTATTATGACCATGTATGTACAGTTTCCACTGTATTCTTATGATCATTCAAGTCGACAATAGCAGTGTCATGGTGTGGGATTCATTGAGAAAAACCCCAAGTTACCAAAACCTTCAAGATATGTTTCAAGCGTAATAATTCTACCTAAGACATTCTTTTAAATGCAATATTTATTTATATATATATATAGATTGCTTTTACTAACACATTATCTCTCATTAATTTTCCTCAGAGCTTGGCAAAAATTCATTGCAGAAAGAAGGTGAATTTAACCAACAATTACATTCTATACGATTATCCGGTACGTAATCCAAATAACAACTTCAGATTTGAGAAAATTTAAATTTATCACACTTATATTTCATAACATTTTCTCCTATCCACTTTAGTGTTTGAGACAGGAACAAGGAAATAATTTATGTGGATACTATGTCCAGGAGCACATATGTTTGGCAAGTGCAAAGTCCGGAAATTATGATGTAAGTTAATTAAATAAACCTATTAATAATACATCATTTCCTAACCGCTTCTATATTTAATTGTTGGGTGTAATATATTAACATATTTGCACATTATATAGATGGATATGGTTAAGGACGAGGTCATTCAGAAGGATCGTCTTTCGGCGATTCAAGAAAGTCTCTTGGGATTCATCCATGAGGAGGTGGTTATGCCAACAGAAAACATCATTATGATGGATCTAAAAAATCCAATAGAGACTAGAAATTTGAAGTGAACAATATTTTGATGTATAAATACTATCTATTTTGATGTGTATATTTCTAAGTTTATGTAAGTTTATATATAAGTCTAACTTCAAAAACTTTATATATAAGTCTAATCAGATATGGTATATATAGATAGGTATATACCTATATACAAGTTCAAATACGTATACGTGCATATACGGGTTAGACAACAATTAGAATATACGCTCAAATCGAAAACCAAAAAAAAAAGAGAAACGAGACCCTTTAGTCTCGGTTGGTATTACCAACCGAAACTAAAGGGGTGGTGTGTGTCGGCGTGCCCCTTTAGTCTCGGTTCGTAATACCACCTGGGACTAAAGGATCCTTTAGTCCCGGTTGGTTCAACCGGGACTAAAGGGGGGGCCTTTTGTCTCTGAACATTAGTCTCGGTTGGACTTCAGAGACATATACCCCTTACCAACCGGGACTAAAGCCCCTCTCCCTACCGGAGGTAGCTCGGCCCCCATACATCGCCAAAGACACGGTGCGCTCATGGATCCTCCCGCCTGTGCGGGTCGGTGAGCGCCCACATGGTGACCACTAGCGCATCAGGGTTGCCATGGATTTATACATTTCCACCGCTCACCTTCACGCATCGGTGCATGCCGCGGTTGACTGGATCAGCAGGCAGCTCGTCTGGGACCCACTGGGACATAGAGTAGCTCACATGAAGTCACGGCCCTTCCGGAGGAGGCCGACGTTGTCCCCGTGGATGCCCGTGAGCTGGAAGTGCCTAGGGATGGCGGCGACCTTGCCGGTGAGCGCATCGCAGCCTAGGGGGGCTCGTCGCGGGCGAAGGAGATGCTAACCGGCAGGCGTTTGCCCTTCGCCTCCTCGGTGGCCATGACCTTGGGAATTCCGGCCAGGATGGCCCACCCTCTCGCCACCAGTGCCAGCATGCATGCCGCCTGGGAATTCGGATGGGTTCAGTGCTGAGGAAAGGGAAGGGAAAGGGTTCGTATCGCTGCCGCCCGTGTGTGATGTGGGCTCTCGACTGACCTGTGTTTCGTCCTATCTGTAGGCCCGTATGGTTCGTATTCCTCTCCCTGTCTCCCACCTCCCTAGCTTTGCGAATCACCCTTCCCAATTTCCCATTCCTACCTCTCCTGAACGATCAACATTGTGTGGTTCAGATTGAACTTTTCATAGTTTTGCAGAGACGTTGGTTTCCACTAGATACATCGCCCTCCCATAAATACTAAATTTTTCATATTCAGAATGGATTCAACTTCTCATCACAAAATCGTAGAATCGTAAGACTTCTTATCAAGAAACTGACCTTCCGAGTGCAGAATTTTTTTTATATAGCAAATGATCCAATCAACATATCTTGACTTAAAGGATCCCTTAAGCACAAGGGAAGCCATGGCAATCAGCGGCAATGGCGTGCAGGGTAGCAGCTGCCTCATACCCCGTGGGAGCGATGGTGGCAGCGGCGACTAGCTCGTGGGAGTCCGGGCGAGCCCCTGCCCCTGCCCGAGGGGAGCAACGGTGGGTACGGTGATACCCCTGCCTCGCGAGTGTATGAGTCATCCGCTGTGGACCTCAACTGCCTCAAGAACACCCAACCCCATCGAGACACTCCTCGCTGGCGTCGTCACCACCACCGTGGCAACCAGATGTCTTCGGGCTCCGATGAGCTCCTCCTTGCCGGATCCCTACAGCAGCGAGCCCTGACGAGCTCTACAGCAGCTAGGCACCACGACGGGCCTTGGTGAGCTCCTGCAAGCTAGATTCCCGACGATTGTGAGCTCCAACGAGCTCGTCCGAGTCTGATTTCGGTGGTGGCGAGCCTCGACGAGCTCTGCACTATGGCGGGCCTTAGCTTGATTCGTGGATGGGTCCCAGCTATCGCAATGGCCGATGAGGCGCCCTTGCCATTGCCCATGCAATGTTACAGATAAATTATATCTGACGATAGTGGGTACCTGAGTCATGGGTACCTGATTCGTAATATAAAATCACTACTAGAGAATCGACCTTCTATCCCAACCACAGTACCAATTAATTTTGCATCCGGTACTAAAGGGCCATTAGTACCGGGTGGGAAGGTTGGACCCCGCGACGTCCTCAGAATACCCTTTTAGTACCAAGGAGGAGGGAGATCCAGTACTAAATGCCACCCTTTAATACCGACTGGTAACACTAGCTGATACTAAAAGATCAAACCCCCATCTAGTACTGAAGTACACTAATAAGTAACGGGTGAAACGCTTCACCCAGTATTAAAAGGCAGCATATTCATCCCGCTACCAGCTCCGGTCCATCCACGCCTGTCTTTTTATTCATCCCCCTCTACTTCTTTGTCTTCTCTCACTCGTCTTTCTCTTGATCTGCTCACTCAGTTTTCTCACCCATTCCCCATCTCACATCTCACTGACTTCTCACCAGGAGCATACGCGCAGCAGCGAGAGGGGTGGCCGATGGTGGGAGAGTGGCATAGGAGCTGGGTCACAGCTGGAGGGGCTTGTCCCAGAACTAGGCGCAGGAGGCCCCCAGTGGTGGGAGCGGGTCTCCACGAGCATGTGCGCGGCGGGAGGTGGGGTCGTGGCTGGAGGGCGGCATGGGAGCCGACCTCAGCGACGGGCGGCCTGGGAGCCGACCTCGGCAGTGGGCGTAGCCGGCACGGGTCCTCCTCGGCGGTGGCGCGGTGGGCTGTGTTCTTGTTGTGAATCGGTGATGTGTGTTCATCCTGTCAATCTGTGATCTGTGTGTTCTGATTTTTTATCTTCTAATTTCTTTGAAATGTGGGATTGTAATTGATTCTAATAAATATGAAATTTCTATGAGATTTTTTGGTTCATGGATGTGAAAGAAGAAAGAAAAGAAAAAAAGGGAAGAGAAAGTGACGCGGGGGGCGGGAGGAGACAGACATAGGTGGTCAGTAGTACCTGTTAGTTTACCTGATACTTATGAGTTCTCCCTTTTAGTGCCGAAATCTCAATACCGGGTGCATAACCAGTATTAAAGAGGGGTTTGGACCCGGTACAAAAGGTAGGTCCTCTAGTTGTCTTGATGTGCGCACACACGTACATATTACGTGAGAGCAATTGTTGTGGCCCGATCTTCTCTAAGGATCTCTGAAACTTGGTAACTATTGCTGTGTGATCAAATGAAGAGGTTGCACACCGCGAGATCTTGCACACACGACGAACAACCGAGACAATCGCCCTTCCACATACTGATGTAGCCAACCCACACAATCACGCCATATAGACGTGAAGGCACAAACTGGGTGAACTGTAGTTCGACATTCTACAACTCCCTTAGGAATAAAAAGAACAAGTTTGTAAGCCTCTCAAGACTCATTGTAATATTTTAGAGATATATTGTTCCGAAGAAAATGATAGTCAAAAGAAAAGGTCCCTTATTGCTGCTAGAACGTGAATACATATAATGTGTGGCACATTAAGAGTCTGATTGGTTTGCTGCCCAGCGCAGCCTGGCTTGTACCAGCGATGCAGGCTGCCGCAGGCCAGGTTCAGCCGGTGCAGCAGGTGTTTGATTGGTTACCATATATGTGCAGCCAGGTTCAGGAGAGAAATCGATTGGTTGCTTGCATAGCTTGCACACAGTTGCTTTTTTCTCTCTGCACACCACCCCAAGCAACCAGTTGTTGCACCGTGCGACCCAGGCCCGCTAGGAACGGCCGATTCTCATGTTCCCGCAGAGCCTGGCCGCAGGGACATCCTTGCACGCACAGGGCCTGGCTCCGTGATGAAAGCAGGCAACCAATCTTATCTTTCCTGCATGCGGCCAGCCTGGTTCCGCCCGACGCAGGAAACCAATCACCCCCTAAATTAAGAGTAAAGTACACCACCGGTCCTTAAACTTGTGGCATTATGTCATTCGGGTCCCCAAACTTACAAAATGCCCAAATAGATCCCTAGTCTTGCTAATAGTACCATTTGGGTCCCAAATCTTAAAATATGAACTTAATATGCTTACGGGAGGTCCTCCACCATCTCTATGATCCCCTTCCCCACCACCATAGGCACCACGTCTTGGAGCCTTGGAGCAAAAGACAACCATGGCCCATGGCAGACTCAATGCCGACGGGAGAGAAAGAGCACCTGGTGGAGTCCAGAGCTCGAGATCCTGTCGGCCCCGCTCCTGTGCTTCATGCTCTGCCTCACACTTCGTGGCACAATTGCTAACCTCGTCAGATAGCCGTCCGAGAGCCACCTCACACACGTCTTGCAGCACGACCTCCAGACTCGACGCTAGATCTAGATCACAGTGCTAGCTTCAGGAGGTCACGTGACCTACAGATCCGAGCTGGTTGGTCGGCATCGCAAGCCCTAGCTAGTGGGACGTTGGTTGTGGTGCTCTGCTCTAGCACATGGGATAGGAGGGAGCTGATGGCTTGCTTCTTGGTTTCATGGAGATAAACAAAGAAGAGGGAAGCGAGCTGCTGTTCTTTGCTTCATTCGGTGCAAAGAGAGAAGAGATGGCATATGTTGTCATGCTGGAGTCCATAGGTGGCTGAACTGCTCTGGGAAGAAAAAGATAACACAATTGCTGTTATATCATATATAGGAGTTTTAAGTCTTCGATTCAAAGACTTGGTACCCATATAGTACAATTAGCAAGTTTGGGGACCTATTCAAAGACTTGGGGCCCATATAGCACAACACTGTAAGTTTAGGGACCAGTGGCGTATTTTACTCTTAAATCTATAACAACTATATAGGTGAGACCCACTACAAGTCACAAATAGATTTCTCTCAACATGCAAGCATTACACGTCACCATCCACTATACACCATGTCACCATCCACTACATGCCATGTCATCATCCACCAAACCATCTATTATGTCTTCAAGTGATTTTCTATGACCAATAGCATGCATTTGTGAGTAGCACACCACAAAATTCTCACAGTTGAAATACATGTAGGATCAATCATTTAAGAATGGTTTCATTCTCAACAAAATAACATGCTTTCATATTTAATGTTGTTTACAAATTAATGTTGTTATGTAATCACTTTGGTGTTTCTACTTTCACATTGCACTTTAATTTTTTTTTAAATTTTCCACATGCAGCAACGCGCGGGATATAACTGATTTGCAACGCGCGGGGTTAATAGTTGGAAGTTGCAGCATTCCTTTTATTCAAAGCCTAGTGCTCTCTTGTGGTTGGTCTTCTTTTGCATTCAGCCAGGCGTGTAGCATTCTGGTAGTGGCATTAACGAAGCACACATGTGTGTATAACTGATTTGCAAGGTAGCTAAATGGTTCCCCTTCTCCCTTTATTCTCACAAGTACGTCAAAGCACCAAGCTGCTGCAATTAACATGTATGACACAATATAATATTTGTAGATACAAAATAGTATTTAATATTTAGGGATAGCTTTCACCTATCACTTGATACCCCGCACGTTGCCGCACGTTCCTAAGAATGTTCAAACAACAACTTGGAAGCATCGAATGATCTGAAATATTTTCATTAATTAAAATAAGGTTGGCATCCATCTAAGAATGAATTTCCTTCTTTAGTTGTTTGGCTCGCATTCTTGTAACTGGACTAACAATATTGCATCTTTATTCTTATTAGTGTCAATGCTAGGGGCGTTCCGAACTGCCTCTGGCAAAAACAAAAAAAAAATCCCATGGCGCTCGCTATGATCGGCTACCACGATACTCCCGGAAGCTGTCAGCATCGTGGCTGCTATGAATTAATGGAGGTTGCCAGGTATGATTATTCTCTAGCATCTGTATTATACAAATCTATAATGTCTTCACCTAGAGATCAGATGATCTCGTCGATTTGTTTATCCGATCCCTTGTTTGTGTTTGATTTGTTTATCGGTAATCCTAATGCCCGTCCTTGCTCATGCAGATTAGCACCTTGCACATGTAGATTAGCAATTTGGCACATGCAAAATATTTTTGAGATGAAAATCTCTAGTAGGGTAACGTAAAACACCATGACCAATCTGCTGAATCTCCATACCTGATCCACTCGCGGTGTGGACTTGATCGCTGCCAAGGTACTTGTCACGCGTTGTAAGCTTCTCGAGCTCCCCCGTGATGTGATCTGTGGCACCGGTATCCATGTACCAGTTCGTGTCCACGCCATAACCTGTCATTGCCGATGAAGCTTGCTTCTACGGTTGCTCATTGTAGTTGCTGTCAAAGCACTTGAAACAATGTGGAGCGGGGTGCCCCTCCTTGCTGCAGATCTGGCATTACACACTAGGCTGGAAGGTCCTACTATACGCCCGCCACGGCCGCGGCCAAATCCGTTGCGTCCACCACGACCACCGCCATTGCGGCGGCGGCCGCCGCCATGTCCTCCACAGGACGAGTTGCCGTTGTTGTAGCGGTTCCCTTTAGTCACCGAATTAACCAAGGACTGACTTCACCGAATTAACCAAGGACTGACTGCCCCCGTTGTTGCGTAACTCCAGACGCTGCTCGTGGCTGATGAGTTGTGTGTACAACTCACCCATTGATATTGGCTCCACGCGAGCCTCCACAGCCGACACGACCGGATCGAAATTGATTGATATCCAAGCCCGTCAGCACATAGGAGACAAGCTCCTCATCTTCAAGGTGACGTCCAGCCGCCGCCATCTCGTCCGCCAAGCTCCTCATCTTGGCAAAGTACTCGCTGACCATAGATGTACCCTTGGACGCCATGGTGAGGGCCGTCCTGGTACTTGATGATCTTGGCATGGGACTGCGATGCAAACAACACCTCAATGGCAGCCCATGCACCCTTTGTCGTGACCTCCGTGTTGACGTGCCTGAGGATCTCCTTGGAGAGATTGGTGAGGAGGTAGCTCAGGACCGTCTGGTCCTTTTCTACACATGTGGCGTACTCCGGGTTCACCACCGGGACTTCATCAGCGTCGTTAGGCTTCTTCTTGGGTAGGTGCTTCGCCGGAGGCTCGACATTGGCCTCAAGCCAATCCACCAGCTGAGCGCCTCTCAATGCCGAGAGGATCTGCGCCTTCCATGATTGATGGTTGGCGCGGCTTAGCTTCTCTGTCACCGGCAGGAAGGTGGCAGCAGAAAGAGCGGAGGAGGACGAGGCGAAAGCCATGGAAAAACTCAGTGGAGAAGAAGGCTACTCTTGATACCATGTGAAAATGGATTGAACGAGATACCTTTCGGTGTTCTCGGTTGTGTGTTAATATAGGGTGAGAACAGCCCTCACCGTGGCTTGTACAAGGAGTCAAGATTACAACAGATGATTGTATCTCATCTATCCTAACTTCTTCACTTGTCCAACACACCAAGAATACAATGCACCAACACATCCTATCGTCTAACACACCTTTGCCACCCGAAAGTGTTTTGGCAGTGGCTTGAGATTGCGATCAGACTGGCAACTAGACACACGCGAGGAAGGCCTTGGCATGGGAGTTCCAGGCACATCTCTGATGGATCTGGCATTTTCAAGGACATCAATCTGATGGTCTTGGCACCGGAATCTCACTACCGTGCTAGGAATTGTGAACCTGGCGCAGCTCCTATATCATGGATATGCCTACTGTATCTCAGTTGTACACAACTGACTCTACATTTTGAACCAAGTGGAGAAACTAGCCCAAGTGGAGAAACTAGCTACATAATGTGCAGCAATTACAGGCACGGTAGGGAATTGGGGGGGGGGGGGGGGGCGGGGGCCACCTGAACTTCAATTGAAAAGAGCACAAAGCTCAGGAGGCACGGCGTGACGGAGAGTTACAACAAGGGGGAGGGAAGCAGTTTTACACAGAGGCACACACTACCGAAACTTGGGTAATGATGCATAATGCATTACATATACAAAAAATAGCATGGGTAGTTCAGTGATTATGATCCGTAGATCCAAAATATTGACATTCATGATGAAGGCAAGCATATATGTCGTGAGTATGTCTAGTGTCTATATACAAATACAACTAATCGGAATTTACCCAAGCATGATTCGAAATGGAGAAAAAAGTATTTACCCAAAATTAATGAATAAATCCCACCACCCCAGGGTAACTGCACCACCTGTTGCATACAGTGTAACTATCAGTTAAGAAGTCAAAAGGTACCACTGTACTCTCACCTATAGTTAAAGACTAGAAACTTGCATCCATTGTTCAGTTTACTACAAGAGAATACAAAAAGTAAATAAGTGAATTCTCAAGAATTTGCTCTAGCATTCCAGCATAAATGTAAGCCATTTCAGGTAAAAGGGAAAAAAGGCCAAGTCATGTAATTTACTTTATGAACAGCAGCTATAAATATGCCGTATATCTCACTACATCACAATAAGTAAAACATCGCTCATGTGGCTCCATGCTGTTTGAGGTCTTGATAATTTTGAAGCCATAATATAACTTATATCAAGTTGCCACAGAGGATGCAATCACATTAAAATGCTACTATCATGTAAATAATAGTGCCCAGTTCAAACAAAAAGTTGATGGTTTACCTGACTAAGAAGCTTTGGCTTATCGTCACATCTCACGACAGCAAGCTCCATATATTTCTCACACACCCATAGTTGCCTTACGACCTACACAATCATTTCTAGAAACTCAACAACAAAAAGCAACGTTTGGTGCAGGCTGTGCTTACATTGAACTTCCTGAATAGGCTTTATCGCCTCACATGATCTTTCCCCTACAACTAGTCACATAATCAATGGAACTTTGATGTGATAAGAATAGACTAAAGTAAAAAAAAAATTGCTCAGCCTAAAGATTTTCTACAGCTAGAAAACACATACACTACTACCACCCTCGATCACACAGCTAGAATAATCAAGATCAAATCATAAGTGGAATGACTATGTCTTCTGGAGTCCGGACTCTGGACCTATTCATAAGTGGAATGACCATGTCTTCTGGAAGGGATACACAAACATGCAGTTCAACTGAAGAACCATATGTATGAACTAGTCACCAAGCAGATATGTTTTGACTTTGTTGAGCTACAGCTAGAACTTACAAATAAACCAACAGATACTTCTAAGGATATAAATAGCTCAGGTGTTTCAAGTCAAAATGGTGAATAGTTGGAGTAGCAAGAAGACAGAGTCACAAAAAAATATATGAAAAATGAGTTACCTCTTGATCAGCCACCCTTTTAACCCAAGTTTCAATTTTCTCAATCTAAAAAAGAAGGATTAGAATGAAAAACACAGCATCAACAATGGACTTCAAGACATAAGAAATTTTATGTATACATAGGAATAAAGCACTATCTACTGTAATTTGAATCTGTATTTCTCCAGATGATGTGTTCCTTAGTGTTTAGGTGTGCAGTAATGGCAAAACAAATTTCATCAACCAAGAAAAATAATGTCATCAGTGAACCTATTGCCTAACACAAATAAGATTGCTTCCCTGCTAGAAAAGGCTGGTAGCTAATCAAATATATAAGCTTATGAATTTTCAATGAACAGAAATATCTTACTGCGCCACTATATGCATGTTCCAGTTGTGCAATGGAAATCAAATCAATGCAAAATTCCTCTAATATAATGAACAAAATAAAAAAGGATGAAAGGTATTAAAATATGCAAGAAAATATCAATTGAGGCACCAATGTGGTGGCCAGCCCGTGCACGCCAGTGATGGCCGCGGGGGAGCTCGGGGGCAGCCGTGGCGGGGCAAGGGACCTCGCCGGCCGCCGGGATCTTGGCGGAACGACACCTAGCCGGGGCGCGCCCGCCGGCCGCGGGGGGAGCTCGCCAGCCGCGCGGGAGCTCACCGGCCAAGATCCTGCATGTTCACCGGGAGGGCCTGCGCGGCTGCGAACCGGGATGGCTCATGAGGCCGGGCGATCCGGGAGCCGGGAGGGCCCGTGGCGGCCGACGAGCCGGGAGCGGGAGGAGCGGCGGGCAGGGAGCCGGGGTAGGTGCGGTGCGCGAGTAGGGGAGCCAGGGAAGGGTGGCGGACGGGCGCCCGAAAGGTGGGGTGGAGAGCGGGCGGCGGGAATGTGGCGGAGGCGAGCAGCAAAGCGTGGGTGGCGCGTGTGGGTGCGGTGTCTGTGCGGCAGGCATGTGTGTGTGGGTGATTAATGTGGGCCGGCCGGCCCATTATGGTTCTCCCCACTTCCCCGAGTGGCGGGACATGATGGCACTCGGGGAAGCCGCCCTCTTCCCCGACAGCCCTGATCGCGCACTCGGGGAAACGTCTCTTTCCCGAGTGCTATAGAAGGCACTCGGGGAATTAAAATTATTTTTTAGTTTTTTTTTGCCTTATTCTTTTTGTGAGACCTTCCCACAATATTTAAAACTCCTTGCTCAATTTTGGGGTTATTTTGAATTTTTTTGTTATATTTCGTTAGTTTTTTCGTTTTCTCGAATTTTTGGGCACACTTCACAATTTAACTGTATGTGCATTAAATAATATAATTTGGTGATTAAAAAAATGATATTCATGATATTTGGTGTACATTGAGGCCTTATCCAAGAACTCACATGAAATATTGACCATCTTGTTGTCGTAACATGACGAACAACTTACGGGAAAAGTGTTTCTAAATTACAGAAAATCCAGACGAAGTCCGAAAATCACGAAACTTGTCGGGGAGTTGTGTTATCACATGTATAGGTTGTGTGCAAGAATAGAGAAGATTTCGAGCAAGCTGCGACGTCTGATGCCTAAAACCCAGACATCTCCAGGTGTGTTATCACATTGATCACATGTGGACATGTCTGGGTTTTAGGCATCAGACGTCGCAGCTTGCTCGAAATCTTCTCAACTGTTGCACACAACCACTACATGTGATAACACGATGTCCCGACAAGTTTCATGATTTTGGACTTCGTCCGGATTTTCTGTAATTTAGAAACACTTTTCCCGTAAGTTGTTCGTCATGTCACGGTAACAAGATGCTCGACATTTCATGAGTTCCGTGAGTTCACGCCTCAATATACACCAAATGTCATGAATATCATTTTTTGAAATGCCAAATTATATGATTTCATGTACGTGTAGTTCAAATTTGAAGTGTCCCCAAAAATTCGAGAAAACAAAAAAAAAACTAACGAAATATACCTAAAAAATTCAAAATTGAACCAAACTTGAGAAAATAGTTTTAAATAATGTGGCAAGGCATCACCAAAAAATGGAGCAAAAAAACTCAAAAATAAAATATTTCCCGAGTGCTCACAGGCGTGACACTAGGGGAAGAGACCCTTCCCCGAGTGCCAGGAAAAGGCACTCGGGGAAGAGGCTCCTTCCCCGAGTGTTGGCGCATGGCACTCGGGGAAGAGGCCACCTTCCCCGAGTGCTAGAGCATGGCACTCGGGGAAGACATTTTTCATTTTTTTGGCAAACGGTTCCGTCCAAAGGCACCATCAAATGCGAAGTTCCTTTTATGAGTGCCCCTCTTCCCCGAGTGTTGCACTCGGGGAAGAAGGCTTTCCCCGAGTGTCACCCTTCCCCGAGTGCCATGGGTTTTGCGGCACTCGGGAAAGCCTCTCTTCCCCGAGTGCATTTCTTCCCCGAGTGCAACACTGGAAGATTAACTTCCCGAGTGCCCGATTTTTGGCACTCGGGGAAGAGTTTGGCACTCGGGGAATTTCGGTTCTCCCGTAGTGTTTGGGGGCTTCGCTGTTGACTTTTCGAATTGCTGTCGCCGAGCTGCATCAGTCTTATGATTTTGACTACAATGAGCTTGATTCCGAATCCCCCAACAATGATGATATCAAAAAATAACTTAAAACAACCTTCTAAATTACCCACATATATCTCGTTATACAAATAATCTAAAGTCACTGTATATAACATCAATCTTATTATTTGCATCTTCATTATAAAGAATGTTTAGAATAAAATGACTAATTTGTATGATCATGTCATTTATTTTTTGACTCATTAAAATGATGGGGTGCCTAGCTGATTTAGTTAGGTGGCCTTAGTTACACTTCTCAGGTGATAGGTTCGACTCTCTATGGGAGTGAATTCAGGTTGGGATTAAAAAATCCCTTCGCCTGTCATCACGCCAAAGCACAAGCAAAGGCCCCACCCACACTCACATGGGCTATGATGGTGCCCCTTATAAGGATGGGATAGAGTTGTGTTTCTCGACTTGTGTGAGACATCTCTCCTTCTTAGTAGGAATGTCTGAGGAGTGGCTTACCCCTAGCATGTAAGTTTTTTTATCGAAATGATGCATATATATGTGATAGAGTCCATAAGGAATATTGTTTGGAATTATGATTCTAAAGGCGTATAAACCTTGATGTTTAAAACTTGGTCTCACCTCATTTTCAGTTAATTGATCTGGGTCAGCATCTCCATCTCCATTTTCTGCAGCAGTATTTGGATTCTCTCCTGTGGTTGAAAAAAATGAACATAAAAAATTATTAAAGAAGCAACAGTAAGGGAAGAAAAGGCATCTTCAATTGGTAGGATCACAACCTTTCTTCTTAACACATTTCTTCTTCTTCACTACCTTCTTTTCAACCACATTTTGAACCCTGCATTCTTTGGGCCTTTTTTTTGAGGAAACAGCGTTGGGCAAAGCCCCCCGGTAACTTAAATTAATAGGACAAAGTTCAGCAAACTTACAGAGGGCAGCAAAGAGAAAGAGCTCAACCAGCGGTTGGGCAAAAAGGCAGCAGCAAACCTAAAAAACAAGGAGCAAAAAAGAATTACAAGGCTTCTAGCCAGCTAGTGACTGATCTATGGAGCTCTTTCTTGATTTTTACTAAATGCTCCCTAACTTCAGATTTAAACCGAGCCTTCCACGAAGCACAGCTTGGTGGTTTGTGATTGAACACATAGTCATTCCTTTCATTCCAAATAGCCCAGGCACCTATTATGAATATTTCCATAAAGAAAGGTTGATTGAACTGTTGCTCCGCAAGAAGAATTTTGTGATGGATATTGGAGTTCTCATTCCACTGAATACCAAGAGCAAACCAGCGGTTAGTTGCAAAGGGACAATCAAAGAACAAATGTTCCATAGTTTCTTCTAAACCATTGAGACAAAGTGGGCAGTTGTAGCCATCCTCCAGAAACTTGTTTCTTCTCCTAAGCATATTCTTGGTGTTCAGCTTGTCATTCAACAAAAGCCAGGCAAAGAACTTGATTTTGGGAATACATTTGGACTTCCATATCCAGGTAATAGTCTTTTCAGGGTGAACTTCTCTGAAGGAGTATTGATAAAACTTGCTAGAGGCATAGCAAGTGCCCCCCCAAATGAAAGACCATGAATCTTCCACACCCACAGGGGGGGAAGGAAAATTGCCCAACAAATCTTGAACCAGGATGAGTTCATTAAAGGCTGCTCTGGACATGGGAATTCTAAAATGATCAATAAGATTGGTAGAGCTCATCATCTTCCAAAGAGAAATGCTAGGATCTTTAGCATATTCAAATAAAGAAGGGAACACCAGAGAAAGAATACTGCCATTGATTAAATCCCCCCAAAAGCTTATGGTGTCACCCTTAACAGGAGAGCAAATTGCAACTCCTCTAAAATGAGTATTAAGCCGAAGGATATCTCTCCACCAGAAAGAACCCTTTTCCTTGGCAAGATGAGGTACCAAATTAGAATAATACTTATCCCAAATAAGCCTAACCCAAGGAACTTTAATCTTCCTGTAGAATTTGTCAAGATGTTTCAGAAGCAAGGCATCATTTTGCACACTTAGGTTGATAACTCCCAGTCCACCTTTATCCTTAGGTTTTCTGACTAAATCCCAGGCAGCAAGATTGTAACCTTTGTTCCTGAAATCATTCCCTCTCCATAAGCAATTTTCCCTGTGTTTATCAATGATTTCAATGACAGTTGCTGGTAATTTGAGGGAGCACATGTAATAGGTGGGAAGGGAAGAAATGACAGAGTTGACTAACTGAAGTCTGCCAGCATAAGAGAGAAATTGGGATGAGGCAGAGAGCCTTCTTTCAACTCTACAAATCAAGGGAGCATAATCTTTAACAAGGGGTTTGGTAAGCCCCAGAGGAAGGCCAAGATAGGTGAATGGAAAAGAACCCACAATACATCCAAAAGCAGTGGCTAAGGTGGAAGCATGTTCTTGTGAGATGTTGATGGGCACTAGGCAGGATTTGTGGAAGTTCACTCGAAGCCCACTAGAAAGAGTGATCTTATGTAAAAGCTCTTTGAGGAAAAGGAGCTGCCCAACCTCAGCTTGCATTACAAGAATAGTATCATCAGCATATTGCACAATAGGAAAGGGGATGTCCCTATTCTGAGGAAAAGGGGGGATTAAGTTGCCAAGAGAGTACTCATGATTGATCACACTCTGCAAAAGATCAGCAGCAATTGCAAATAGCAGAGGTGACAAAGGGTCACCTTGCCTCACACCTCTCAAACATTTGAACTCCTTCCCAGCAGTACCATTCAACAGCACTGAAGAGGTAGCAGTGCTGAACAAATTAGCAACCCAGGCCAGCCATTTATCAGGAAATCCCTTAGCTCTCAGCATTTCCAGCACCAGCTTATGCTCAACAAGATCAAAGGCTTTTTCAAAGTCCAATTTAAGAACAATAATTTCCTTTTTGGATTGGTGACACTGATGCAAGTATTCAAAAGCCCAGCCAAGACAGTCTTGAATTGTTCTTCCTTTGATGAAGCCATACTGATTCTCATGAACAATCTCAAGGATGACAGATTGAAGCCTGTTAGCCAAAAGTTTGGACACAAGCTTGGGAGTAGAATTGACCAAAGAAATTTGTCTGAAGTCATTTACTTTCTCAGGGTTATCTTTCTTCGGGACAAGGGTAATATAGGAGTAGTTAACACTTTTGAGATCTGCTTTGAGCTGGAAAAAATCCTCACAGAATTTGTACATGTCATCTCTGATGATAGGCCAAGCTTTCTTAAAGAAAGTGGTGTTGAAACCATCAGGTCCAGGGGCCTTGTCCACAGGAAGGCTGCAGACAACATTGTCAATCTCCTCTCTAGTGAAGGGGAGACAAAGCTGATCCAGGTTGCTGCAAGGAGAAACAATAGCCTGAAGATCAAACTGCATAGAAATACCAACTGAAGTACCCAGCCTTCTTTTAAACTCCTGAAAAAATAGAGCACTTTTCTCTCCATGATCAGAAATCATTCTACCAGAGTCATCCAAGATCTGGCTGATAACATTCTTCCTATATCTTTCAGTGGCCATGGCATGGAAAAATCTTGTATTTTCGTCTCCAAATTGCATAATTCTCTGGGTAAACCTCTGTTTCCAATATTCCCTCTACATAAATAGCAAGTTCCCAAGATGAGATTTAATCACCTTTCTGAAATTGGCCTCATGAGAGAAAAGGCTTCTTAATTCTTCCAATTTGTCCAGAAAAGCAATAGTCATGTTGCAGTTATGAATAAGTCTCCTGAGATTGGAGATACTTCTGGCCCAAATCTTCAGAACTCTTCTGAGCAGCTTGAATTTAGAACTGATCACATGGGCACTGTTATTAGCTAAAACAGGAGTAAGCCAGGCATCTTTGATATGTTCTATACAACTGGGATGACTGAACCAGTAATTTTCAAATCTGAAGATATTGGCTTTGGGAATGTTTGTGCCAATCTGGATTTTGCAAGGCAAATGATCAGAAGTGGTTTTAGCAAGGGGAAGTACCACTGTCATGGGGAACTGAGAAGTCCAGGCAACAGAAGAGAAGAACCAGTCAAGTTGTTCAAGAAGAGGGGAATCATGCATATTACTCCAAGTATAGCTTCTCCCTTTGATAGGAAGCTCAATCAACCCCAAGTGACTGATAATGTTATTGAAGACTAGGCAGTCATTATAATTTCCCCCAGGTTTGTTTCTGTTATCAGCAGATCTATAGAAATTAAAATCTCCCATAAGGAGCCAAAGATCCTCATCATCAATTGCCAGGTTATGCAGCCAATTGACAAAGTTGTCACGAGCAGGCTATCTACAAGGTCCATAAACTACCACAAGAGTCCAGGATAAAAGATTATGAACAGAAGTGATAAGTAGTTTGATGGCAAAACTTTGCTTTTCAGAGGTAATAGCAGAAAAATGATTGGAAGCCCAACAAACTAGGATACCTCCCGAAGCACCAGTAGAAGGGCAAAAATCAAACTTATCAAATCTTTTAGGGGCAAATTTCCTGATGAAAGGGAGATCAAAAGATTCCTTTTGGTTTCTTGAAGGCAAAAAATATTAGCATTACTTTCATCAATTTTATTTCTAATTTGATCCCATTTCTCTCTGTCATTAACCCCCCTCACATTCCAACATAGAACATTCCAAGCACGATTATCCATTAAGGAACAGAAGCGTTAGGCAAAATAGACCAGTTGGGGCATAGCCACCACTGAGATTCACAGACAGCCAACAAGTTTAACAGCAACATGACATCAAGAAAAGAAAAGCAGAGCCACCACCACTTTAAATTCCTAAAGTTTTTAAGCTTCATCATTATTAGCTTCATCTTGGTTCTCCAAAGAGGATAGGCTCAGCTCCGTAGGAGAGATGCCACAGAAGGAGTTGCCAAGCTCTACCAGAATAGCAACAGGAATAGCATCCACCACAGCTTCATCCATGTCCACCTCCAAGCTTCTACTGACAATAGCCTTTTTAAGATCAGCAACTTCTGAGAAAGTAACAGTCTTCATGGTAGCTCCCTTTTTCCTTCTAGGCTCATTTTCTAGCTGAACATGGACAGGTTCAGCATCCTTTCTGAATCTGGAACACCTACGAACCTCATCATCCACAATGGGAGTTTTGGCTTTGGCTCTTCTTTTCTTACTAGCAGCAGGGGTCTGAGGAGCTGAAAAAGCTTCAGGGGACTGAGGAACAGGTTCAGGAACATCCACCTCCATCTGTGCAGAAGCATAATGCAGACCCATGCTGGAACTTTCATGACCATGGATATGATCAAGGATCTGACTGCAAGCAAAAGCAGCATTGTAAGGCACTAAGGCTTGATTCTTCGATTTACTGCATGGCAAAGGGGGATTATCCTCCAAAGAGAATTGAGGAGGAAGCTCACTGTCCTCAGCAAAGAAAGACAATATGGGTCTTCTGGAACCACTTGAGGAGGATGCCTCACTGTTATTGCCCCAGGACAGGTTGTCCATGTTCACCAGCCATTTGTTGGCCAACAGAATTCTATAATGAGAGTGGGGCAGACTTGGGGAAGGGATAAGCCCTTTCATGGAGAGCATAGCCCTGATCTCCTGAACTCTTGGAGCCATCTCTTGAAGAAGCATCTCAACCGAAGGTGAAGGACCAAAACCCTGGTGCAGCCCAAGCATGTTGGCCAACTCCCTGATCCTGTAGTCACTGTGAAAAGACACATTGTGATTGTTAACTTGTAAAACTCTGGCATCAGAACTGGCAGAGTTGGGAAGAGACAGTTCCATAGTGACAAGGGAGCCTTGAGCTCTGGAGAAAGACCCAATTTCAGAGCTATCAGAGATAACATCTTGAGGTTGATCAGGGTGTTGAAGGAGGCCATTGGCAACAACCTCAGCCACAGCAGCATCAGCCATATTGTTGACAGCATTTAGCTCATTATTGCCAACCACTTCACCTTGTTGTTCCCATTGCCCCCAACCAGCATTGTTATCAGGGGGGAGTAGGAGCTTCCCAACCCTGATTGACATTCTCTTGCTGTACTTGCTCAAGATCACCCACATCCTCAAAGATCCCAATATTTGGATTCTCATTGTTCTGCAGCCCATCAGGGTGGGGGTTACCATTTGGAGGGATCTGGTCTTCATCACCAGGTAAAGCATCATTGTGCTGACTGTTTAGCACAAAGATGGGAACTGTCCAAGAGTTGCCATTATCACCAGCAGGGTTTCCTTCACAAATAATCAGGCTACGTGGAATTCGGCTCACCAGCGTGATCTTGCATCTGAGAAGGATTCTTGACTTGCATCCAGCATTGTTAGTCCAAGTGACAATCGATCCAAACAACCCCACAGCCTGAGAAATAATTTCCCTCATCTGAAAATCAAGAGGGAAAGCCAACATCATGACCCAGCAGGTACGGGTGAAAGGGCAGTTGCGCAGGTTGATGCCACGGTCATGCTCAACGACAGTGATGACCCGATTATCATCAATATGGTGAGGGCTGAGATTAATCATAGCCTGTCTACCGATGGCAGAATGAAACTGAATCAAACAAAGACCAAGCGGCGAGAGACATCTAGAAACCACCCTGACATTATGGTTTTCCTCAAAGTGCTCAACAACATCATCAAGAGCATTGTACAGCTGATTAGCCGGAGGATGAGGGTGCATAGTAACGATAGCATACTCATCATGCCTTCGTGGAGGATTCCCCGAAATGATGATTCTGCCACGAGCGGGACGAGCCCAATCTTCCACCTCGAAGCCATCCGGGACGAACGGAGCAGGGTCCACGGCGAAGTTAGCCATGGAGCACCCCGATCGAGCACCCACCGCCGACGAGCAGTTGGAGCAATGCGCTTGCAAAGGGGCAGTTTGAGAGGTGCAGTGCTAGGGGGAGGAGTTGGGGTTTTCTGCGGGAGTACTGTACTTTGGGGGTAAATCACTGTTTACCTTGGTCGCTTCGTCTTCAACCGCTTCATCTACTGCTCTGGAGTCATCGGTATCCACCGTGGGCTTGGAAGTCTGAGTGGGCTTGGGCCGCCAAAAAATTCCAGGACGGGCTTTAGTGAAACAAAACCTGAAAGTATGCCCATAATTGAAGCATGCGGCGCATCTGAAGGGCGCGCGACAGTCAGCACACCGGTGATTAATGCTAAAGCATTTGGTGCAACTTCCAAGGCTTCGAGCCTGATTAATCACCTTGCGGAAGTCGAAGGACTCATTGATGTCGCTGGGAGCTGAAGGGTTAGAATTCAAAAAACTTCTAGAAGCTTCCAGAGCTGAAGAACAGACTGAATCAGTCGAACCATCCAAGTTTTCAGACACAATGGAGTGACCCTGAATCTCGTTAACCGGAACAGCACTAGGGCTATCTTCATCTGAAAGATCCAAGGGTTTTTTAAGAATTCCCACAATATTAGATCCATGAAACCCAGGACTATCCTCACAAGGGAGATTGAAAACAAATTCACCAATTTTTAACGTATGATTCCGAACTGAAGGCTTTGCTTTGACCGCAGGAGAATCAATCACTAAGTTTTCAGCAAAACGAACCTTCTTCTTTCGAACACTGGAAAACCTCGAAGCTTTAGCAGCCAGGCGCTTCTGATTTTTCGAGAGGACTATGGACCATTGTTTGGCTTCCTCAGCCTCCCATAGCCTCTTTTCACGTTCCCAGTGTGGAGCTCCATTGCTCCAAAGGTGAAAATAAACGTCAAAAAAAGATCCAATGAATCTGCACAACTTATAGATGGCAAAACCAACAGCCTTACAAGAGACTGTGAATCTGAAGTGATTGTGGCTTTGATAAGAGACGTGAAAATGCTGTGCAAGACCACCCAGGCAAGATTGTAGGGTGATAGTAACTGAATTCTCATCAAGCTGAAAGAGATATCTTCTGAAAGTAGCCAAGAGATGAAAACCCTTATCATTGCCAACCGAATCATGAATACCTCTTCCAACTGATAGGAGAGTTTCCTTCTCAAAATCCTTCCCAATGCTGAAATCTAACTTTGATAACAGGAAATCCATCCCAGAAGAAGGAAGACAAAACCACAAAGAACCAGAACCAGAGGGTTCGAACCGGGGAAACAACAAGAAGAGGGGGGAAACACCAGAAAAAACCAGCCACACCAGAGAGGAACCAGGGAAGATCTTGAGGCGGAGGAGGCTTATCTCAGAATCCATTCTCCCGTAGCAATGCAGGAAAGGCGGCGGCGTGAGGTGCAGGAGCGCCCGGGAGCGAGAAGGGGGAGAGGAGCGCCATCGGCTTGGACCCTATTATTTGGGCCTTTTACCACCTCAGGAACTCTAAAAGATATTACACCATTCAGTGAGCCTGTGTCACATTCATTCGGAATTAGAGGAACCTCATTTGTTTTTCTTGCATCTTGCTAACAGAAGTATCTGCTTCCAAGTCCAACTTCTCTATGGCTTTCTCCAAATCATCAAAAAGCTCTCTTGACATTGAACACTTCAATGCAATGGTTGTAGCCTTTCGAGAGATAAGTGCAGCACGTGCAGGACCACCACCGGCATGTCTTCAAGAATTGTGGAGGTTGACACATTAAATATATCTAATCACTAGTTTCCCAATAATACCTTGTTTGGGCCAAACTAAACTATATATCCCTCCCAATATAGGATCAGAATGAAAAATTAAATCATATAGATTGTATGATATAAATGGGGTTGGTCAATCCACCGGCACCACGGCGACATATAGCCGCACCCCACGATGCCTACTAGTTTGGTCAGCCCATTAGTGGTCAGTCGGCCTGTAAAAATGGACCCACCACGAGAAAATTCTATCCATCTTCTAGAAGTTTAGAAAGAATCCAACCTATCCATATTTGAGATTCGTGCAACCGATTCACATCCATTGGGATCACTACACCTAAGTCTTAGTCCACTATCGCCGCCTCGTCCGCCTCCGCGAACGTCCAGTGCACCATCGCGGTTGCCCCGCCCCTATCCACGCTACAAAGGCCAACCGCAGCGACTGTTCTGCCCCTCCCACTGCCGACGTGTGTGCCCCACCGCCCCTTCGTGTCTGCTCTATGCTACCACCGTGCCGACTGTGTTCTTGCCGCTGTTCCAACACCGCCGCCTGCCGGCCGGCGCACCACCGTGATCGGCCATCCCTCCTGCTTGCCCCATCCCCCGTCCCTGTTCGTGCATCGCCCTCCCATGTTAGCCTCATGGTCGGCTATCCGTCAAGCTCCCTACGTGGCTGTGGCTGCCTCTCTAGTCATCACGTCATTGGGGTTGACGAGCTCGTGGGTCTCGCGGTGACCGACTAAAAATTAAGAAAAAGAATTATTGAATTTTCTTTTTAAATTGTTGAAATAATCTTAGAAAATGTTGCATCTTTTCCTTGATAACTGGTCCAACTTTTTTCAAAATGTTGGATCCAACTTTTTCTCAAAAGAAATGTTGGTCCAACATTTTTACAAAAGGTATGGCTCTACCTGTTATGAAAAATGTTGATTCAACTTTTTTTTAAAATGTTCAAACATTTCTAAAAAATATTGTAATATTTTTAAAAAAAATGTTGTACCATTTCTTCAGTATATCATCATCTAGTGGGAGGGTTGAAGAAGAAGAGGAGGACAAAGATAAAAGTTGTGATGGGTTTTGGTAGGCTTTATAGTTTCATCATGTAATCATCTTCTGGTAGACATATATGAAACCCCTCCAGCCATGCGGCAAAACCTACTGCCTATTGGTAGGGTGCTAAAACCATCCACCAAAATGATAAGCTATAGAGAGTTCAGGAGAATGGAGTTTGTCCATGAGTATCGAAAATCAAATGAAGATGATCATATTTTAGCTATAAGATCTATCTCTAGTAGTGTTGGTCATCATGATCTATCTATAATAGCTATTTGTGTCACACGCAATGTTGAATAAAGTGTGGTCACGATTCTAACAAGAAGTTATCGCAGGTACCAAAACGATAAAAACTCTTAAAACCTTTCATATTTGGCAATCAGGTGGTTTTGGTGTGTGGTTTTTGCTAATATGGATGCCACATGATGATGGGTCCCACTTGTCGGCACTCTTTTCTTCTCTATATGTCTCTCCTCCCTCTCCCCTCTGTTTCTTCTCTCCTCTCTCCTTTGCCACCAGGCGTCGCCATCTACCATGTGCTGGGCGCCCTCTGCCTCCATAACCTGCACTCTTTCCCCACACCGACCTCCCCTGTGCCCCGTTGTCTTTAACGTCAAGCCCAAGCGGGGCTTGGCTGGCGAGGGAAGGATAGCAGCGACGATGAACGATTGGGAGGAAGGGAGGGAGCATGGGAGACATAACTGGTAGGAAGGGAGAGAGGCAGACCACGATGATGCGCTCGAAGAAGGGGTAGCTCGAGAGTGCCCCACTGTGCAACAAATTATCTCATGTGCTAGAGGCTTGAGAGGGCGCTTGTCTGGTACGGATATTATTCTTTCACTCGTCCGACCAAAAAGGGATCAAACACTCAAATGGATAGTTCTTATCTGAATCTGAGCATTCAATATCCGTACTTATCCGTCGTATATGTATCTGGATATGCAAAGTTGGATTTCTAAGATCCGAATAGGATGCTTATCAGTATTCAGCACATCGTAACACCATTCTTATCTGAACACACACTACGGGAAACTCAGGCTTTGCCAAGTGTTCCAAGCATTGCCGAGGGCTATTTATCGGGGCCCTCGGCGGCATCAGCTTTGCGAGAGCCTCACTCGGCAAAACAACACTCACGGTGTTGTTACCTTTGCCGAGGGTCCAGCCGTCGGCAGTTGGGGACCCTCGGCAGAATCCAGTCTTTGCCGAGGGCCTACTCTCGGCAAAGACGGCACCCTCGGAGAAGGAACGAGCACCGTGACATCTGGGCTGCCGTTCACTTTGCCGAGGGCTCTGCCGTTGAGCCGTCGGCAAAGACTCCGTTCTTTGCCAAGAGTCGCGGCCCAGCTCTCGGCAATGACGTTAACCACTGGTTTACCACGGTTGACTGGCCATTGCCGAGAGGTGAGTGGAGCCGTCGGCATAGTACACTTCTTTGCCGATGGCCAACGCCGAACCATATGTTTTGCCGAGTGCCCCACAAGGCTCTCGGCAAAGTATTAATTCTTTTTTTTTCATTTTTGGGTTGAGTTTTTTCTATGTTAAAGGTACAATAATTAAAGCTTGATTTTCAATTTTGGGATTTTTTGAAAAAGTTTTACTATATTTCATGCATTTTCGTCTTTGTTTTGAATTTCTTTACATAGTTCAAATTTGAACTGCAAGTCATCAAAATAGTGCATTTATATGATTGGAAAATTGATATTCTTGCTTGTTAGTGTGAGTTTAGTCCTAATCTAGGGCCACGTGCCAAAATTCAAACATCTTTGTGCGGATCACATGTCCACCCACTTGCGTGCGAATCGTTTCCAAATTATATAAAATGCAAACAAAGTCGAAAAATCATGAAATTTGACGAGTTGTTGTTATATCACATGTGTAGTCAGTGGTAAAATTTGACATGATTCGTGGAAGTTTCGATCTGATCTGCGAAGAAACTGTGAGATCTCCAACATGTGATCATAGACAATGTCCCGAGAGATCTCCGATTTCCAAGATCGCTTTTGGATTGTCCACGTTTTACGGACAGCCGGATCAGATGAGTTAGTTTCCATGTCCGGTCCGATCGGCGAGTTTCGGCATCACCTCCGTTGTTCTCCGGATACACAATCTCCATACTAGGACGTATCCGGAGAACGGGAGGTGTTGCCAAAATTTGCCTCGATCGGATCGGGCATGGAAACTAACTCATATACGGATCCGCTGGTGATTAGGACCTATCCTCACCTATTAGACAAGAGGATCACGATGTACATGGATTTCATGGTTCGCATTCACGATTGATAAAGGATGGAGGACCGCTGGATGTACACCGGCCAAGAAGTAAGCGTGATTTTGACGATGAATGGAAGGATAAGACCAATGATTTCTTGGAATTTGCATGGGCCAATTCACGTGGTCATTTGCTAGTTTGGTGTCCCTGCATAAAATGTGACTAATGTGACAATAAGAGGAGAGTTAGCAAGGAGGATATGGGCCGACATCTTCTGTACAATGGATTTACCAAAGACTATACCGTGTGGATCTACCATGGTGAAGCACATCGTATGAGAGAGGAGGTGGTGAGACCATGCCTGGAGGCGTGTGATGATGATGCCGGGGTTGTAGACATGTTAGAAGATGCCCACCAAGCACTTTTCAATGACACCCGTGATCAGGAGGCGATGGAGGAGGAGGCAAAGTTGTTCTAGAAGATGATGGACTCGGCAAAGATACCTCTTCACGACAACACCACCGTTTCGCAACTGGACGCCATTGGACGGTTATTAGGGGTGAAATCCGAGTTAAACATCAGTCGAGCAGGCTTCGATAGGTTGTTGGTCGTTGTTGGCTCCTTGCTTCCAAAGGGCCATTGGTTGCCAACGTCCATGTACGAGTCAACAACACTCTTCAAATCACTTAAGATGCCGTATGACCAGATACATGCCTGCGTGAATGGGTGTGTCCTATTTAGGAAGGAACACGCGGATGCAACCCACTGTCCAAAGTGCAAATCCTCGAGGTTCGAAGAGGTACCAGCTGGAGATGGTCAGATGAAGCAGACTGATATCGCCCAAAAGATCGTACGGTACCTTCCATTCGTGCCGAGGATCCAGCGACTTTACATGACTGAGGAAACTGCCAAACAGATGACATGGCATAAGCATGGCAAACGGTATAGTCATGACAAGATGATACATCCATCAGATGGTGAAGCATGGCTATACTTTGATGGACAACATCCTGAGAAAGCAGGTGAGGCGCGTAATGTACGTGTTACGCTGGCAACCGATGGGTTCAATCCTTATGGAATGAGTACCGCCCCTTACACATGTTGGCCCGTGTTCGTTATACCCCTGAATCTCCACCCCCTGGTGTCGCCTTCCAACGGGACACCATATTCATGTCCTTGATAATTCCTGGACACCCGGGGAGTAATATGGGTGTGTTCGTGGAGCCTTTGTGGGATGAATTGATTAGTGCTTGGGAGGAAGGTGTATGGACATACGACCGATCTAAAAGGTCAACCTTCAAGATGTATGTTTGGTACCAGTACTCTATTCATGACTTCCTGGCGTATGGGTTGTTCTCGGCTTGGTGTGTTCATGGAAAGTTCCCATGCCCAATATGCAAGGAACATTTGAGGTTCATCTGGTTGCAGAAGGGTGGTAAGTATTCATCATTCGACCAACATCGTCAGTTCCTACCTCTTGATCATCCATTCAGACAAGACAAGAAGAACTTCACAAAAGATCTTGTAGTGACACAACCTCCACCGCAGATGCTGACTGGTGCCGAGGTTCATGCTCAGGTAGAGGCTCTTGTGGCCAATGAAGAAGGTGGTGGTTTTGTGGGGTATGGTGAGCAACATATGTGGAGTCATAAATCGGGATTACAGCGGCTCCCCTATCACGATGACCTTCTTGTGCCACATCACATTGACTTTATGCACACTGAGAAGAATATCACAGAGGCACCTAACTACACCTATAGGAATGAAAGTAGACAATGAATTGGTCGATCATGACGACGACGAAGATGAGGTGTATGATCCAAAGGACTTACAAATGCTTCAGCGATTGGGCATCGAAAATGAAGAAAACTTAGAGCCATCGGATTGTCTTCATTATCTAGACAATTTTGACAGTGATGATGAGCGAACAGACATACCAGCTAATCCCCACGATGATCAAGACTACTTTTAATACATGTAATACTATGTTCTTTCGTAATTGTGTTTTCATTATTAGTATGCATGTCTCGTTATTATTATGCATGTCATACTAATTATGTTTTGTTTATATGTTGATTACGGTGTGAAAAAGATGGCGGCGGTCCGGTCATGAGGACACGGCCGACTGAGGTGGACGAGGGCCGGTGTCAGGTGCCCTTGTCCACCTTTTATAGCGCCTCACAGGCGTGGACGACGCTGAGGGGTCGGAGAGGAGGCCTGTGAGGCCGGGGAGGCCACCTCCCAGCGGTCTCCCTCTCCAAGGCCGAAACGGTGCACGGGGACCGAGGACACGACGAGCGGCGGAAGACGAGCTGGCCCGGGCGGTTGTGAGTGCCAACCGACGGAGACCGACACCTGTGTGTGGGTTCTTGGGAGGCCGCTAGGGCGGCGAGGTCTACTGCAGGCCCCGCACGACTTCCTCACCCCCGCTCCTCGTAACCCTGATTCGCCCCAAGGGCGAATGTAAGTAAATTTAGATGCCTAACTTCATTTTGATTATCGAGAGTCACTAATATTTTGTTCGACATGTGCAGGAACTGGATCGTTGTGTCGGGTGGCGACTCACGCAAGCCCAACGGCATTGTCGGGCTTCTGTGTAGGCAGCACTACCCCGGCATTGTCACGTACCACGGGCGGACAGAGACAGCCTACACATGGGGCCACTACTACCAGGGTGAAGACCGGGACTTCACCCACACGGCAGAGCGCGTGCTGAGGACGTTTTGGGTAACTCTAGCTCGCACAAAGTTTTTCTCAAAACATCACATTCATTTGTCTCAATCTTAAAATAATGAATTTGACATCGTATTTGTATGCAGACCTTCTTCAGATGTGAGGATGGAGAAGAGGACAGAGCGGACCTGTGCCTGAAGAACTCCTGCCAGAAACGTGTCACAGACATGCATCATGAGGTAAAGCACCAGTCATAAACCTACTACGCTGCTTCGTGCTTGGTCAAAAGATAGACAAGGAAGAAGCAAGAAGGACGATGTTGACCCATGAGCAGTTCCTTGAGGTACATGAACAACACTAATATTTTTAGGTTTTGACATTACTTATGTTATGTTTGATCTTCTCATGTATCAATTACTTCGTGACGTGCAGGTGACTCCCTGGTGGAGCCGCACCAAAGCCGACGCGTGGGCAATGGAGGTGGACAAGTGGTTCACGGAGGAGTACCAGCAGGCGCACGACGCTGCACGAGAGAGGCGTTTGATGATGGAAGGCCCATCACACCACCAAGGCCAGCGGAGCCTTCCAGAGTACAAGGAGTTATGGGTACGCGGTTTCTTTAATTGATTGTGAGGCTCAAACTTGTTTTATCACACTAATCTTCTTCCTGCTTTTCTTGCAGCAAAAGGCACATCCTGGCCAGGAATGCTCAGACTTCGATGCTTTTCTTGTATATTGATGTTTAAACACATTCTTAGATTTGCATTACTGAAACACTTAAGTTAAATGTTGTAGGCCGAGCTAGCAGAGGAGCGGGCTCTATGTCAGCAGCTAGCAGACCAGCTAGCACAGGAGCGGGCTCAACAGCAGGAGTATTTCCGGTCGCAGCAGGCAATGGCGAGTAAGTTCGAGGAACTTACTAGGTACCTTGCAACGTCAGGTGGTATGGCTCTACCACCTGGGCTCCTAGCTCCGATCGCTCCGGTCCCTCCACAGTGTTTCCACAAGCAAGTCCTCGGTACTCTGTGAGTATGATAGCAAAGAGTTTCTGGTTTCCTGTCTAATCATGTCTAACACTTGCAATCTTGTCTCCTTTGTGCAGCCTTTCTCGGTGGGTTCGAATCAGCAGGCTCCAAGTGGTGAGCAAGTCCTCCAGTCGCCCGCCACTCAAATGCCACCTTTCACACCTTTCCCACCACACCAGCAGTCACCGTAGGCCCTTTGACTTAGTTGATCATGTTGTGAACTTGTTTCGATGGATTTGAGGCACTTGTGGATTTGTATGGACAAACTTGATGCACTTGTGGACTTGTGATGATGCACATTTGCTACATATGTTATATATGTAGTGTTGGATGACATTTACGCATCGAATGTGATATATATATGTGTTACGTGAGTGCTGGATGTGATATATGTCATATATATGTATGTTTGTCAATGTGGAAAGCAAAAAAAATAGTAAAATTGACAGCTTTGCCGAGCGGGGCCATCGGCAAAGCGGCCTTTGCCGAGCGCTCCTGGCCATTACTCTCGGCAACTCTGGGAACAATTTTTCCCAGTTCGGGTGTTCCCAGATTTGCCAAGCGTAATGGTCAGGAGCGCTCGGCAAAGTAATTTTTTTAAAAAATAAAAAACATCTTTGCCGACGGTCTCCCGCCACCCCGCTCAGCAACGGGAAAATGAAAAAACATCTTTGTCGACGGTCCAGGCACAGGTTCTCGGCACATATTTTCTAAGAAAAATAAAAAAACCCCTTATTTGCTGACGGCCCGGCCATGAGGCCGTCGGCAAAGACGGTTTCAAAAACCGTCAACTTGCAACCGCTAACGTTACTTTTTGGCGGCGAGTTGGCTCTCGGCAAAGGCTTTGCCGAGAGCCCAGAGTTCGGGTGCTCGGCAAAGACTCGTGGCCGAGAAAAAATTCCCCGGGGGCCCTTTGCCAAGAGCAACTCTCGGCAAAGGCTTTGCCGAGGGTGTAGAGGCCTTTGCCGAGAGCTTCAGGCTCTGAATTTCCAGTAGTGACATTTCGACAAAAAAAAAATTGAGCATTTGTATTTGTATTCACATTATCCGTCTGTATCCAATTTGTTTTCATCCCTATCTGGGCGGCCTCATGTGACAGAACCGCCCAAAATAATTCCGTATTATCGCCTAAGCCGGTCCACATGGCCATTAAGTAATAATAAAGAAGTATTTTGTCGCCTCTGCCGGGTTATGCCCGGTAAATCACTTACAACAGGATCGCTGATATGCGCAAAGCCCACACTAAGGTGGGACCAGAGTACTAGTTCAACATTACATAAAAGTCTACAAATTCAAAATATTACAAACCAGGTTTTCATACATGAAAGTAAAGGTGATTCAGAGTTTAAACAACGGGAAAAAAAAGTAAAACTAGCAGAAGATACACATGGGAGGCCATCCATAGAGTATCACACATCGTCAACCTGCTCCCACTCAAGTTCCCAACCATCTGGAATAGAGCCAGGCCAGATGGGTTACCTGAAAACCACAATTAAGCACGAGTATACGATACTCGAAGACTTACCCGACAAAAAGAAAGTAAGACTAGACATGCAAAGCTTTTTGGCTTGTGGGTTTGTTTTGCCAAAAGCGACTAAGAGTTGATCCTTATTTTCAAATTTTAGCTCATATTCTAGTGTTAACCATTCTAGGTGAGCACCTGTACTAAACAAGCATGTTGTGCAAACAATATTAAACAGGCAATAATATTAATCCAACTGTTCCATAAATACATGGGGTAGCCAGTGGTCAAGCCGACTCAGATAACGGCGAGTGACCGATGATCGATCGATTTATATCCTTGCAAGGTAAACCCAAAATACACGGAAGAAAGTTGACCCCAAGAAATCAAATAAAAGCAAATGCGGGGTCTACCCCGACCAGGCGGTTCCCAACGTCCCACAGTTTGGGATCAGACGCTACAAACTCTGGTATACGGTTATCCGGAGGTTCTATCCCGACCAGTCCGGAACTCACCCACTATACCACGGGTAGCTAGCCCGGAGACGCAACCCAAGTGGGTAGCTAGAAAGATCCCTTGATTCGAGAAGGTACTAAGCTTACCGGTCCCATTCCCGACAAGCACTTGGCATGTTCAATAGCTTAAACCAACACAATGCTACTCGGTCGAGACCGAACCCATTGCTCTTACCACATGAGCGAGTCATTTTAACCAACTTATGATTCCAACATAAGTAACCTAACATCTCGCAAGCAATGAGTCATTACTCGACTTGTACCGTGTCCTTAAAGCATGGCACTAGCGTCCTAACATACTAGTAAAAGAGCATAGGAGTCCTAAGGATCATGCATCTAGGTTTCAAACAACTCCTGAAAATTAAATGCACAAAGTAAAACATAAATACTGAAATGTAAAAGAGTATGAACTTTTAATCCAAAAAGGTTAGATGACTCCAGTGCTTGCCTTCCTCGGACTCAACAACAGCCTTGGGCTGTTCTGGACTTTGGTCCAACTTTGGTCCAGGTCTTGCTGCACACCAATTTGGTTCACCTCTCGCTAGCTGCTCCCTCCTCCTCCTGAGTGAGCGTGTACGTCCCGTCTGGTAAATCTACATGTCACATGCATATGCATTAGATTAGGGTGAGGGTGGGAGAATTACCACAAAACCAACTCTTGTTGGCCATATTCATCTAAACATTAATATCTTCTCACAAAAATTATTAGGGTGGTGTGATGATGAACTAAACATTACTTTGATGGTGATTGTGTGCACATCTAAGCAGATGAAGTTACGTAACTTCACCAAATAGTATGGGGGTGTGCTAAAATGATTAAAAACAGGAACAAACATGAAAACCTTGATTAAACTTAAATAATAAACATAAACTTATTTATTCAATTCCTAGCTAGTCATTCATCCAAAATTCATATAACATTAAAAACACATCCATTGGTCCTAAATTTTGGTACACAGTAACATATACCTAAACTAAGCTCACAAACCAAAATTTAGCTTAAGATCATCTATAAATTAATTTGTACGAAAAAGACAAATTTCAGTTTAGCTTAACTTAAATAAATCTTATAAAAAGATTGATTAATCTTTTTGGTCTCAACTTTCTACTACAAGTCATTTATACCAAATTTAAGCCTCTGACCAAGGCATAGGTGCAGATTCAAATTATTGTTCAAATTTTTGAATTCAAACTCCTACACAATATTAAATCCAAAACACAAACCAAAACACATCCTAAAATCTTCTCCAACCTATCAGAGGCACTATTCTCCAAGACAAAGCCCTAGGGTGCACTGGTGCTTAAAGAAAAGTTTACCAAAGGGGCTATAAAAAGCATCAATCTTAATCTAGCATAAAGCTTACATAATTCATAACTTAACATCTACACATCAAAATTATGCCAACTTTGGTCACAAATCTAGAAATGCCATAAAGAGCAACATATCCAAAATCCAACTCCATATCATGTGTATATTTTAAACTACACTAAGAACACATCAAACTGAGTTTGAATTTTTAATTACAAAACTACACAGAAAAACCCTATACATGCTTTCCAGAAAAGGTAGGTTTCTTCACCAGGAACACAACAAAATTGGATTTGCATTTTTCTGATTTTTCTACAATTTTTAATAGATTTTTGAAGTTGCAGAGAAAACCCTAATAACAGGGGGACCCTTGAACTTTCTTTTCAGAATTACGGATAGGCCCTTGGTTTACAGAAACAACCCTGGGAAGAATGAAATCATTGCAATGTAGTCCCCACCGCCGCAGGGCTCACCGCCGGCGGCTGATTCCGGCCGGTCCTCGCCGGAAGCCGGGGCCGCTCTCACCGTCTCACGGGATTGCGGAAACTCTTAACTCCAAAAAGTGCCAACTAAGTTGAAATTCTCCAAAAATAAAAGTTGTAGAGGAACTATAGGCCTACAACTTTCACAAATGGTGTCATATGTTTTGATCAACGGATTCGTGGCAAATACGCGTTGAACTTTCAGGAAATCTCGGCCCTGGTTTACTGTGCGCAGGAACTTCAACTCAAATTTAAGCGGCTTTGCACTCAAAATTGGAATGTCCACCAATTATGAAAAATGTGTTCCCGGAGATAACGAAGAACTTTTATATTAGTCGATTTTGAACTTCTATAGTAAAATTTGGAGAACGCGTAAGAAAAACCAAATCAGCCTTTTAGAGATCTAGGGTTTTGACCACGATTTGGGATTTTGACTAAGGGTGTATGTGTAAATTTGGTCACAATCATGTTAAATATGCTTAGGGCTAGTTAATCTTGATTAACCCAACTAATGAAGGTAATTAACTTTAATGAAACATCAGGGATGTTACACCTCAATGGTGGGAGGGGGCGGAGGAGGATGAGCGGCGGGTAGTGGTGCAAAGATCTCAGTCGATCCATGGAGGCGAGGCGTGAGAGGCTCAGGGGAGTGGAAATATAGCCCTTGAGCAGCCCTTTGCGCAGGCGTGCGGAGCCGACGACGGCAGCTCACGTGGGGTTGAATGATGGTGACGGCATGGCACAAGGAATGGCGGTCGGCACTAGGAGACCAGTGCAAGTGCAGGGGTGCAGGAGGGGGGGCGGTGGGCGGCTTGTTCGCGGGCAGGCTGCTGCCCGCAGAGGAGAGATGAGAGATGAATTAGAGAGAAGAGGGGAGATGAGGAGAGAGAAAGAAGAGGGCTGACAAGTGGGCCGATCATCATGTGGTGTCCATGCGAGCAAAAACACGCACGAAAACCTTCTGATTGCCAAATATGGACGGTTTTTAGAGTTGGATGATCAAATATTTTTTATTTTGTAAATCAATTGCCAAAACCAAATTGAAACGGTAGTTGGATGGCCAAAAGTAAATTTTACTTTAAAATTTAATGCCTATATGCGCTATAACACTCCGTTGAAACTGAGCTTACTATGCATGGACATCACAGGGCCAGTACATAGTTACATATGTATATGGTACCACCCTTTAAGTTTACCAATACATGATTTTTACCACAAGACACTTAATTCTGCAGTCATATTATTATTATCAGTTTACCACCATGCTTGCACTAGTTTGCTGGCAAAGCTAGCTGCATTTCATTCGCCTTCTGAACCCATTCCACTATCCAGCCGTGAAGCCTAGGAGGTGCCTGCTTAACCCACAGATTGAGGAAATCTCTGACCACCTGTATCCATTTCTCCAGCTTGGGGTCTCGGCGTTGCCTGATTGCAGACCTCCTGTTCCCAACGCCTCTCATATGTTTCGGTTGCATCTTCGTCAAGCCTGTCTTCTCGACCTGAAGGAACGCCATGCCATGCTTGGACCTCCAAGACATCTGGTACGCCATCGCCTCGGCCTTCGAGAGGAGACAGTCTATGGCCTTGGGCATCATGAACTCGTCCAGCTGCTCGAGGCTAATGTTCGTGTGCACGCCGCTCTGCTCCACGCCGTCGATCACCTCGGTCACCGAGCTCTCGACCGCCGGAGCCAGGTCTTCGGAGAAGCCGTGCGGGCAGAAGAGGAGCCCGAGCCTCAGATGTGGCAGGTTCTTTAGGCAGCTGCTCTCACCTTCAACTGCTCTGGTTCTGTGCACGTTGTACTCGGCCAGTGAGATGTGGCGTTGCAGGAACAGCTCGATAACCGGTTCTAGGTCAGCGACACGGGACAGTTTCATTGTGCTACTGCTACTGCTACCGCTGCCACTGCTATAGGAGGGCTTGGGCTCATGGGGCTTGCAGCACAGCGGGTTCGGCCGAAACCACTGGCTCAGGTTGCTGTGCATGGTGTTCCAGTGTTCCTTGTGGCTGGACTCAACATACGGCACCCAGGAGAAGTCCTGCGTCGGCAGCTGGGAGATCTCCCTGCGAGCAGATTCAGCCGTGGGCTTGAAATGAGGGGTGACAAGAAGCTCCAGGCACTTGAAGATGGTGCCAACAACGTCCGTGCTCTCCGAAAGCCGGAGTATGGAACCCAAGCACAGGTTCTTTTCCGGCGCCTCGTCATCTTCGTACAAGAAGAGGAGCTTGGCTTCGACCCCGCGGTCGTCCAGGCTGAGGGGACGCACGCAGAAAAGATGGTACTGGTTTCTCCGGAAGATCCTGTACCGAAGCTCCTTGCCGGCGAGGAGGTGCCCGATGAGGGGGTCGATGAACGCGTAGCGCCGCGGCGTGCCGCCGAGCTCCACGAACCTCAGGAACTCGCCGGCGCCGTCGGCGAGCCACTCGAACCTTCTGACGGCAGCGGCGTCGTCGGTCGTCGCACCAAGGCTGCCGTCGCGGCCCAAGACTGCGGCGAGGAGGGACTTGGTGGCGTGCGCCAGGCGCCGGGGGAAGGAGGAGCTCCGGAACTCCTGTTCTCTGGCTTCGTCCTCGGCGGCGCGCCGCTTGCACTCGCGCAGCGTGTCGTCGCACTCCTTGGCGACATGTTTCAGCTTCTTGCGCCACCGCAGCAGCGAGGCGTCCCTGATGTGCCACAGGCGAGATGTCTCGAGCGCGGCCTCGAGCTTGATCTGCGCCATCTCCAGCCTCTCCATGTGCTCATCCTTCTCGTCATCAGCTGATCCCTCTTCGAGCTTGCCGACCAGCCTCTCCATGACTTGCTTTACTGTCTCCTCCGCAACTGCAGAACTGACCATCTCCGCCATTGTGGTGGTAATAGTAAGTAAGATAGTACTAGTGATATGTTTAACTGTGTACATGTACTGAGCTGAAGTGATCAGTAAATTACCATACTTTGTCGCGAGAGCGAGGGATGCTATATATATACAGATATAGGTAGAGAGAGGAAAGTAAAGGAAATAGACAGAAAATAGTGACAAGTTGAAATTACCGAAGACTTGGGTAAGTAAGCAGTCAAGTTCTTTGACCTGGAATGATTCAGTGGAGTGGATTGACGAGTGATGACAAGGTGAGGGGGCAAATATTCAAAAGTAGACAAAAGGTCCAAGAGGAATTTAAATTGGTGGAAGGTTATGTAAATATGTGACTCACGCGAGTACATTGATAGTTGTCTTGTTTCACCCTGTTCATTTGGCTTATCAGCCACCGGCTAGCAACACTTTTCTCTCATAACAAAACAGTCACTAGCTAGCAGTACTTTTCTCTCAAAACAAATCAAAACTAGCAACCAGCTACCATCCAAACGAACATGCCCTTTATTTTTTCTGAATGAGCAAGAGAATAATATGCTATTTTTATAGATGGAGATCGAAGAGAAGTTTTACATCTCGGCTAGCTAGATTGAAAGAAAGAAGTCATTCTGTTTGAGCTTTCTGGCAGCTCATCAAACAAACATCTTTGGAATAGATCTCCCGTACTCGCAAGGAAGAAAGATGAATCTTACTAGAATTTTTTTTGTTCTTACTAGAACTCATACCATGTAATACTACTTTTTTTAGCCAAACACCATATAATCCTACTAGGACTTCACCTTGTAACCGACTAGAAATCTCGCCTCTGGAGTATATAAAAGGAGAGCGGGGTCCCTAGACCAGCACGCTCAATACCTTATAACCTAACACCCAAGCTTAACAAACCATGATCCTTCATAATAAGTAATATAATATGGATAAAAATATCTAAATTAACGGAGACAGAAACCACAAATAAGAATATCTACTTAGACTTTTGTTCAAGTAATTTAGCTAGGTTAGTTCAGTTTTTTAACGGAAGGTTCAACACGTTGCTAGCTGCACTTTGCAGATTTTTATTCCAGCCCCTCAATCAATCTATATATAGTCAGTCAACCTCATACAACGGTACAAAAAAGTAGTCGTCGTCACTGGTCAGGGTAAAGCCCCGTAGAAATGTATCACAATTCACCGTACGTAGACCGCGACTGTCCATTCAGTTTTCAATTTGACAATTAATAAGCAACGATTCCATGAGCGGTCCAAACACGTGAAACCACCGAGTTTAGCCAGCCATCGACTTCATGGACAAAAGGATTTTTACCCTTTCTTGCGTTAGATCGTCCTGTTAGTCGGTCGTGGCAATCATAAATTGGGAATCAACAGTGACAGAGGCATGATTAAATCTGGGGGGGGGGGGCTGAGTTCTTCTTCATTCTCCATCTCCACTTATTCTTCCTCTTATTCTTCTTCTTTTTCCTCTCTTTTTCTCCTATTCTTCCATTAAAATCAATGGAGTTCTCGGGCAGTAGGGGGGCCAGAGCCCCCTAACCCCCCGTTGGATCCGTCACTGGGAATCAAGGCATGGCATGAGTACACGTAGAGCAGTACCGTTCGTGATGTTCTCTAAACATGTCACAGGCTTACAAAATTCGTCATAGATGGTTAAAAAAATCATCATAGATTAAATAATTTCTTATAGTGATGTGATAATCTTCTAAACCGCCGGCATGAGTACTATTTTGGAACAACTGCCGTTGATAACTCATCACTGCCAAAGTCTTTAAAGGATCCGGCGGTGATACTCATCACCGCCAGATCTTTAAAGGTAGTGGCGGTGAAACTCAAAGCAGCGGTGATAATAACCTATCAACGTCGATTTGTGAATGGAGCCGACGGTGATGTCTAGGGTTTCGACCCGAAATAAGTATCCATTCCAAATAACTCTACTCACATTCGCCCCCTCTCCCTGTCTACCTTATACTCTCCTTATTTGTCCCATCTCCATCTCCTTTCTCGGCCCTCCGCCTTCCTCCGCAGCCTTCACTTCCTCCTCAGCTCCACCCACCCCTTCCCCAGCCTCCTCCCTCCCTCTCTCATCTTTTTTGTATGAAACAGGAGGGGAGGTCTCTACTGATTATATATATATATATATATATATATATATATATATATATATATATATATATATATATATATATATATATATATATATATATATATATATATATATATATACAGTTTACAAAAGGCAATCAAGAGACAAAAAAGGAAAATAAAAAAATCAAAAGCAAAATTACAAGACTGAGTTTATCCATGTAGACTGTTGAGGTTTAAGCACCACCTCTGCTTGCTACCTCGCTCCCCTCCCCCTTCCGCTTGCTGCACCTTGACCTGGCAGAGAGGAGCGATGCGTGGAGGGTCGATACAATGTGAAACATATTAATGTGGATGAAAAATTGTATAGAGTAATTTATAATTTAAAAATCAATCATATATGGATAATAAATATCTATGTGACTACTGTGTTGAAAATGAATAATTGAGAGAGTTCTAGGTAAGAAATTATTAATATTAGCTAGGGCTATATTTTCTAAATAACATTATCATAATATATTTTAAATTATTAGACTCTACATAAGGATGAATTAATAAACTAGTATATGGTAACACATTGTGTTGGTGTGGATAAAGCTGCTGCAATGAACTTGGCAGACATGCGCGGTGACTGCCCATGGATCACAAATTCAATCTTTCTCTCTGCTTGGATAGTGCTGGAGCGGGAGAAGAAACAGTCATGGCATCATGCAGCGGTCTTGTCAGCTTAGGGGGGAAGTGGCATGTGCAAGGGCGGCATTGTCATCTTGGCGGTGAAGTCCACTATTGGGGATCAAAAACGGATTAGGACCCCCGAACAGAAAGTAAGAGAGAATGAAAGCGACTAAGAGTGCAAGAATCTCCAAAAGGTTTGCTTCTCTTCAAAAGTTGCGTCCCTTTTACACGAAGGACGAGGCCTCTCTTTTATAGTGCCCAAAAGTCACTTTTACATTCCGACTTTACCCTCAGATCTAAAGAATATTCTTCTAGAGTCATGTACAAAAATGTCTAAAGTGATCATGCAATTTGCGTGATTGTTGACGGTGCAAAACCGTGCTCAAGTTCACCGCGAGCCTATGGGTGACTTAGTGCCTTTTTCACCAAGGAGGGTCCTCCCTAGATTTGTCAATCCAAGGATCGGAAGCAAACTCCTAAGGCTATCCATCTAATCTAATGATCTAACCTATCATTAAGCTTTGATTGCATTAAAGTTAAACATACATGAAAGGATGTATGGATCACATCCACCTAGCCATAAAGGTGAGCATCCAAAAGGTAAGCCTAGCCTATCGTCTTCTCGTTGCCGTTCCGGCCATGATGACAAACCAATCTAATCCTATACTATGATAAGGAGTACACTCAATATGGAGTAACCCGATATGGAGTGGTCCGATGCACGTTCATTCGCCGCTTTCTCCTCCACCGCATCATTACCACGCAAGGATAATCATCACCGAACGACAACCTAGGTCCGTGCACTACAATGATGTATCCGCAAGAGATAGACTAACCACCACGATTAGATCTATTCCTACTAAAAGCATATGCTAGCTATACATATGAATAAAACACTCATTGATGTAGATCAAAGTAAAGAAAAGACATGATTTATATCACCATCGAATGAAGAATGTACAATTGCCTTGATGGAATCAAGGCATGGGCTCCGGAACTCCACCATGGCTTCACCTCGCAGGGCCAACCATGGTGGCTAGGGCATGGCCTAGGCCATCTCCTAGGCAACTCGAGGACTTGCGCGCCGCCGGCTTCCTCCCGGTGCTTCTCCTTCGTGTCGGCGACTCTCTGATGAATGGATGGATGTGGCGGCCGGCGGAGCAGAGGCAATAAATAGACGAGCACCTAGGTCAAAGGGGGGCGCGAACCGGGCCCGGAACAGGCCAGGCCGGCCAGCCTGGGCCGACCGGCCCAGGCCCGTTTCGGCCCAGTTCGGCACCGTCTCACTCCCCGATGCTTCTCGGTCAATTATTGACTTGATCCCTTATGCATGTGGGCCCTTGACGTCGTCTTCTCCACGGTTTAGATAGAGCTCCTTGTCGCACAAGCTTCAGCATCTTTTGTCTAGGTCCCTAGAGTTTTCCGGCTTCATGCTTCGGTCCCTGGGCCATTTGGAGTCATGTTCATGATGTGTCTTGACTTGTGCCGGGCTTCATGATCGTCTCTTGAAGTGCTTGATGAACTTATCCCGAAAGTCTCCCTTTAAGCGCTAGTTTCCTACGTAAACAACAAACTCCAAAATCGACATGCAAGAGTGAACTTGATATCTCCGGGGGGTTAGTACCATTAGTTAGAATATCAAATACGTGCAAATGTTGACGGTAAACTCATAGCTAGGTGTACCAAAATCGACCGTCAACATACCCCCATGCTTAAACCTTGCTCGTCCTCGAGCAAGTCCAAGATCTTTGCTTAACTTGGAAATCAGCGTTGCCTTTCAATGTCTTCCCTGCACTTAGTTATACACAACAAGACATATTGCTCTCTCAAGTATTTAGCATTTAAGGTTTAAGTTTTGACCGGCTACTTCATTATGGAAGATAGACTATCATTAAAGAACATGCCACAATAAAAACAAATATAATGCTCTCAAACTTAAGCAAACTTTAAACCCTTACCTTGTTGCATCGTGAAGAGTTCTCAAAAAGTTGCACATCTAACATAAGTGAGGTTCTCTTGCAAAAGCTCATGGAAACACTCATCTCGTCAAGTCACTCAAGCCTACACTAGATTATTCTCAACCTATTCTACTCATATATGAAAGTGGAAAGCTTATGCGGAGCTTGGTACGTAAAAACAATCCTAGCAAAACATTATATTTGCAATATTGTCAAACTAAGAGAGAGATCTATTGGAATTACCGAAACTAGTCAAAAAGGCTATGGAAAATAAATGTTGGAAAGAGAGAGAGATGGAACACACGCATTTAGAAAGGTGGACGTGTGCAAGTGGCAAATGGGTGATCCCGAGACATGAATGAAGTTCGCGTTATCGGATTGCACATGGTTGGAAAAGATTGAGTATGGACTTGTCTTCAAAGCTCTCTAAGATTTAAATGAAGCTAAAAAGAACCGAGGAGCATTTTTATTTTTCTCTTTTTTCGTTTCTTTTTTTTTCCTTTTCTTATTTTTTCTTTTCTTATTTTTTCTTTCTTCTTCATTTTTTTCTTCATGTTTTCTTCTCTTTTTTATTTTTTTATTCATCATTTTTTATGCTCCTCCGAACTTTTAAGCAACATAGTACTTGCTATAGCAGTCCTCCCCCATGCTTAAATGATTGCTCGTCTCGAGCATAGATGTGAGGGGACCTATGGCTGCTAAAGAAGCACAAAATCCTTGTATTCCTTTATAAATCTTTTGAAATCTTCAAGGGCATCCTCCATGTCGAAACTCGCATAATCATTGATGAGTCCCTCCATATGTTATATGTCTTGAAATCTTGCCAGAAAATCTTCAGAAAATTCGTCGAAAGATCATCCATACTCAATATGGGTTGTGGTCAAGGAGGTAATCACAAAAGATGTTTTGGGTTTAGGGTGGATGCCCAGCGAAGTTTGTGAAATTTCCAATGTAGAAACTCACAACGCATGGACAAGAATGGCTAGAATGAAAAAGATACGCAAAGGAATGGCCAGCTTCTTAGTCTCGTACCACAGAAATCAATCCTAATCCAACTCATAAAGATATAAGTTTGCAAACTAAAAGGTTATATCATGAAGGTACTTGTATGTGTATAGGCTTTGGTAGGTGGAGCCTTGCAAGAGATTCACAAATGTAGATAGCATAGTAATTTTAAATAAAACAAGTACAAGGCATAGGTCATCGGTAAACTTAAATCAAAGAGCAACATAAAGTATGTGGGTCTTAGAAATTAGTCATTTAACCTCCACAAATGAAAGAGCCGGCATTTAATCAATTTAAGTTCCTTTTAATAGAGAGCAAAAAGTCAAGTCATATAAAACATCATGCAGGTAAAACAAGGCGGCAACTTTCATCATTTTTCCATAAGCAAGACATACAAATGATATTATCGTGGTAAGCTCAAAAGAGATGGTGATTCATTTATTGAAAAGTAAAAACTAACTAACCTAGGTTGTCCTCCTAGTAGCCATGTTATTGATTGAGAGATAAATACAAAGGTTGTCTATGGTTGAAAGCATATATGTGCAAGCATTTAAAAGGATGATGAACAAAGATAAAGTTAAGGGTGAGTTACCGTCCTTTTCGATGCTCGTAATGAAGTGAAGCGATGCCTCCCCCATGCTTAAGCATTGTGGTTAACATGGAAAAATAATGATGAGCACCTTGTGTTGAAGGTGATCCTTGTACTCCACGTGGCCTTTTTCCCTTTCGTCCTTCAAATCCTCCCCCATGCTTAGTGTGTTGCTAAGTGTGGAAGAACTTGAATTGCTTGTAATTCCCTATTGCCATGTGTTTGAGAATCATCTTCACTTCTTTGCCTTTGTTAACACAGTTGTCCTTCAACTTCTTATCATCGTCAAGCCATGGTTCCAATCCTTCATCATATCGTTATCACCAACTTCCATCCCGTCCTTGTTGCTGCCTCATCTTCCACAGTTTTTCTCTTAGTTCTAGAACAGAACATGTACTGAAACACCCTTCCAAGTTGAAGTTTATGAAATTATCTTTCCAACGAGCCATCGTACGCATGAAACGGGTTCCGAACAAGAGAGTTGTGCCTATTTTACTCCGGCGATACAATCTGTCCAAGGCTGATTTCAGACTGCGCAGCGCTCAATGTTTTTGCCATATCTCTTTGTACGGGTCTTCAAAATTGATGATTCTTAATGCGTTGAAAAGAAGTTTTGAAGGAGCTTCTGAATATTAAATTTTCTTCCATTGTACATCTCTGAACATGTTCTCAAATCTTGATGGAAACAGCGACTTCCCTCTCAAGCCTTGTAGATGACTAATGATCTTGATTGCAATCGGTCAAGAACTCATGGGAACACTTCGTCATGCCTGTAAAACAAATCTAATGTACATTCTACCCCCGGGGTTATGGTCGGGAGTAGAAACAATTGCCAACAAACCAAATACATCCATATGATCGTAACTTGTGGCGTAGCTTACTTAGTAAAAAGAAAAGAGAACCTAATGAGTGTACGTGCGTGTAGGTGAAAATGCAAATGAAAGGAAGGGATATAAACAAAATAATGTTTACACCAAATTCTAAACTCCATGCTTACAAAGTGGTTGCCAAACTTCTCCACCGCCATAAAGATTTATTAACCAAGGTCAAAACACCATGTTTATCCCAAGATTAACAATTCTTTATAGTGTAAGAGAGGTAGGGCGCATTGTGAAGTTTATAAACCAACCAATGCAATATAAATTAACAAGGCTTTAAAAACTCGAATGATGATTGTCCGCAATCAAGTCTAAACACCACGTTTACACAAGATTACAAAAGAAAACGCCTCGCACGCGAAGCACCATTATGGAAATAAAGCATTCATCAAAAAGTTTCGCGAAGAAGCCAAGCTAACCTATGCATGATAAAACCAAAGGGGTTGATGCAAAATGCAAAGGAGTTAGTAAAAGGGGCAGCAATGTTTGAAAAAGTCTTTCGATGTTGTTCCTTTATCAAAAGACCTAAAACATGCTAACAAGGTTTTAAGGTAAGGCTTATGGGTATCCTATATTTTTGGCTTAAGATAAGAATTTTGAAAAGATAAGTTGGGTGAAGAAATTCTATCTAAGGTTGTTTTGAAAAAGAAGAAAAGAAAACAAGGGTAAGATTTTTGGATGAAAAACAAACCTATGGTTTTAGGACTACTAAAGGTATGAGAGGTTTTCCCTAAGGGTTTAGGATGAGGCTAGTCAAAATTTTAGAAAAGGGATAGAGATAGACTTTGTCGACTTGACATAAGTCGATTCCTCCCTTTGTTGGCCTAGGTTCTAGGTGTGGTTTGATAGGAAGGTTTAGGCAAAGATGTATTTTTTTTCTTTCACAAAAAGGGTTTTAAACATGATATGCATCATGCAACAAAATGCAAGGGTGGAGAACAATGTGGAATGAAGTGCAACATGATATGAATGAACAAAATGACATGACATGATAAGGTGGTGGTCTAAACTAAAAACAAAAATTAGCCTAAGTTAACTAGCCACAAGTTTAGAATCAAAAGGGATCATACTTCATATTTCTCTCTAAAGAAACAAATAAAAAGACTCTAAACACTAATAAGCACACAAAAAAGTGGTCTACAAGTTTTCCAAAATTCAAGTAGCAAAGTGTTCACTCAATATCTATTAAAGCATACAAGATGTGGTTGTGACATTTATTAGAGCAATGGTACAATGTTACTTGAAGTTTTCAAATAAAGAACACAATGTAGACTTGTCATAGTTTATATAGATATATAAAAAGATCGGGTTACTTCCCGCAAAGCGCTTCATTTTAAGTCATAGAGCTCGACTTTCTTACGTACTTTTTTATTGTCGTGAAGCCATGGTTACTTGTGCGAGAATCCAAAGTAGCCATGCAGCTTGATGTTGCCTTTAGGAAATCCGTCGTGGTTCGCTTCCAACATCATCATGTGTTGAGTGGTGCCTCTTGTGTCTTCATTCATCCAAGCTCCAGAGGGTTTGTTTTAGTCCTTAGCTTCTGAATTTAATCATGTATGTGTTGTGGAACCGTTGCCCCATCTTCTCTTTATTGACACCATGTCCATCTCCTCTATTTTGTCGTCATCGCCTTGTTACTGCTTCTTCTTCGTGGATTTACCCCTGCATCCAGAATAGAACATATACCAAAATATAGTTCTATTGAAAAGTTTATAAAATTACCTTTCTAACGGGTACTCATTCGTCTTAATCGGAGTCCGGATGAGAGAGCTATGGCTGTTTCACTTCAGCACTGCTTGCTGTCCAGAATTTCAGCACGTGCAACCATCGGTGATTCGGCCATATCTGCTTGTAGGAACCTCCGATTGCCTTGCCGCTTGATTCGTTCGAACGTAGACTTCATGGAGCTTCTGAAAATTCAAACATATCCAATTGTTTTCTGCAGAGGTTGTGCAAGGCATCTTGATGACATCATTATCCTTTCGTCCATCGATCCGGAGATGTACGTGTGGTCTTCGTCTTGAAGTCTTTTAGGGCACCATGTCACGCATCCCTTGGCTTCAAAAGTCATTACCATCGCTGCATGAGCATGATGGTAATGAAATCCTTCTCCGTCGTGTTTGGCATGATCACTTCCGAAACCTATAGCTTGAACAAACAATCCTCCAAAAGAGATTAGTCTTAAAAACTTAATTGACACACGTAGGCATACCTTGTTCATCTTTGTTTGCTTTGGGTGGGGGCTCAATAGCGGATGTTGGGCCACTAACCTAGGTCAGCACCTACCACTAAAGAGCAAAACATGTGTAGCCATCAACTTGGTTGAGCGAGGTTGAACTTGTCGAAGTCCGAATGTTGAAAACTTTTCTCGATCGCTTTGTGTCTAGTTTTCCACCTACTTTCAAGGACACAAACAAGAAAGCAAGCATATATGCAATGATAAAATTAGGGTTAGTTAAAAGAAAGATAGATTGCCCTAGGGTTCGAGTTGCCGATCCCCGGCAAAGGCGCCAGAAAAAGGGCTTGTTGACGGTGCAAAATCGTGCTCAAGTTCACCGCAAGCCTACGGGTGACTTGGTGCCTTTTTCACCAAGGAGGGTCCTCCCTAGATTTGTCAATCCAAGGATCGGAAGCAAACTCCTAAGGCTATCCATCTAATCTAATGATCTAACCTATCATTAAGCTTTAATTGCATTAAAGTTAAACATACATGAAAGGATGTATGGATCACATCCACCTAGCCATAAAGGTGAGCATCCAAAAGGTAAGCCTAGCCTATCGTCTTCTCGTTGCCGTTCCGACCATGATGACAAACCAATCTAATCCTATACTATGATAAGGAGTACACTCGATATGGAGTAACCCGATAAGGAGTGGTCCGATGCACGTTCATTCGCCGCTTTCTCCTCCACTGTATTGTCACTACGCAAGGATAATCATCACCGAACGACAACCTAGGTCCGTGCACTACAATGATGTATCCGCAAGAGATAGACTAACCACCACGATTAGATCTATTCCTACTAAAAGCATATGCTAGCTATACATATGAATAAAACACTCATCGATGTAGATCAAAGTAAAGAAAAGACATGATTTGTATCACCATCAAATGAAGAATGTACAATTGCCTTGATGGAATCAAGGCATGGGCTCCGGAACTCCACCATGGCTTCACCACGCAGGGCCAACCATGGTGGCTAGGGCATGGCCTAAGCCATCTCCTAGGCAACTCGAGGACTTGCGGCGGCCGTCGGCTTCCTCCCGGTGCTTCTCCTTCGTGTCGGCGACTCTCTGATGAATGGATGGATGTGGCGGCCGGCGGAGCAGAGGCAATAAATAGACGAGCACCTAGGTCAAAGGGAGCGCAAACCGGGCCCAGAACAGGCCAGGCCGGCCAGCCTGGGCCGACCGGCCCAGGCCTGTTTCAGCCCGGTTCGGCCCCGTCTCGCTCCCCAATGCTTCTCGGTCAATTATTGACTTGCTCCCTTTTGCATGTGGGCCCTTGACGTCGTCTTCTCCACGGTTTAGATAGAGCTCCTTGTCGCACAAGCTTCAACATCTTCTGTCTAGGTCCCTGGAGTTTTTCGGCTTCATGCTTCGGTCCCTGGGCCATTTGGAGTCATGTTCATGATGTGTATTGACTTGTGCCGGGCTTCATGATCGTCTCTTGAAGTTCTTGATGAACTTATCCCGAAAGTCTCCCTTTAAGCGCTAGTTTACTACGTAAACAACAAACTCCAAAATCGACATGCAAAAGTGAACTTGATACCTCCGGGGGGTTAGTACCATTAGTTAGAATATCAAATACGTGCAAATGTTGACGGTAAACTCATATCTAGGTGTACCAAAATCAACCGTCAACAGTGATCACCTCAATATATTACAAGGTTGCCACTAGTTGACTCGGTCCACTCAAAGCCCTTCTCGTCAAACAAGAGATCGACAAAGTTCCTGCTTCTGGGTTTCGGAGCCTTGAGCCTCATCACCGAGATTCCCGAATTGCTCCCTCTCTCCGAAGTCATCATTTCCCTGAAACTATTCAAAAGCTGCAAAGGCACGTGTTACTTCGAGGATTATTTCCTCCGAAGGTCATTAAATTCTTAGAAAGTCCCAAATCCTATTAGTCATCAACTTCGGTTCTCAAAACTTCTGAATATACCTAGGAAACTAATGAAAACAATTCTTGTTTTTAAATTCTGTTGCGCATCTCGCGAGTTTCTGAAGTCTCACATGTTTTTCGAAGTTACGAGGGTGACATGATTTCACCTGATTCCCCAACATCTGCCGGCCACTACACCTCACCTGGGGGCTTGGAATGACACCGGAGTTGCATAAGAGATGGTGTGGATGGTTGTACGTACGTGCACCGGAGTTGCTGCCGGCGATCAATGGTGTGGTGTCGACTGTGAGGACAATGAGTGTCCACAGCTGGAGTGCGAAGGGCTCTGATGCCGGTGCTATTGATTCTGCCAGCGGTCAATGTACGCGCCGGCCAAAAGAGCATGGACTCAGCGAATTGACCTTATCGTTGGTGGCGTCTCCACCATCCTCAAAGCATCCCCTTCCAGAGGGACCATCGGCGATCCATCAACATTTGATCCTCAACCCTGTGGGAATCCATCAAGAAGATGGTCGCCAGATGTATGTGGCATCTACCGCCTTTTGCCTTTGGTGACAGACATTTGTAATGCCTTTTCCCGTCACCGGAGGACCACCGGAACACCGTCGCTGCATGGGACACCGAGCCGGCCACTGTGGTCGTCCGTCGTCTGACAAAACTCGATCACCCCCACGTCTCCCTGCCGCGGTGAGCACACCATCGAGTTCCCCTCGACCTCATCTTCCTTTTCCGTGCCTTACCCGAGCCCCTTGTTGCCCGAGTCGCCGGCAATTTCAAGCTCCAGCCGCCGTCCGCCTCCCGACTGTGAGGTAGAAGAAGCCCCTCCCTTTTTTAGTAAGGCCTCCGTGGTTTTCTGTTATATCTAGTTGTTTTCCTAAGTCAATGCACATCTGCAGAAACCCCCCCCCCCCTAAACCTTATAGGTTTCTGCATCGAGATCCAACCGAGACCTTTTGTAGATTCAACCCTAGATTTAGATCTTTTCACGAGCATTGTTTCATGTGTCTCGTGGATCTTGCCTGGTGCCCTTGAAATCTATAGATAATCACATCTAGGTCCTTTCAATCTTGTTTTGTACATAAAATCCATGTTTTACATCTGTTTTAATCCATTCAAGTTACGTTAGGTTCATAATAATGTAAAACACATGTTAGTAGTGAGTTTTCATTATGTTTGTTTTCTGAAACAATATTTAATATTAATTTTGTTAATGTCTATTAAACATGCCTTTTCTAAATAAAAGTTATATAGTGTTATACATTGGTTTTCTTTATCAATGTTAATTTGATTAATGATTACTCCATATGTTTTTATGAATAAAAGCTAATTAGATCTTTATCTCGGTTTTTCATATACCAAATGTCAATTTGCTTGATATTTAAATGAACTTTTCTAAATAAAAGTTGATTAGGCTTTTACACCGGCTTTTCTAAATAAGCGTTAACTTGATTAATACCAAAGTCATGATGTTTTTAATAATAATATGATCCACTTGAATCATAAAGTTACGTTTCGAGGATTCATATAGTTTACCTTTTCTAAGTTAAATGTTTAATTGGTATATTTATATATGAACATTTGTAAATAAAACTTGACTAGGTTCTTTGCTTCGTCTTTGCAAATAAAATATAATTTGCATTAATGTTAACTTAGGGTATTTTTCTTTATGAAATATCCTTTACATACCTTTTGCTAATAAATGAAACCTAGCTCATTGTTCTCTCATATATGCAAATCGATCATTAGCCGTTCTTTATCAAGCTCTGTCTCTAGGTATCTGTGTTGTAGAGCTAGACCTCTTTCAAGCTTTAGATATTTTTCATCCTAGTTCATGCTCAAACCTAGTGTCTTTCATAAAGCTAACCAAGCCTTTCCTTTTTCTCAACACGGTTTGTGTGCTTTAGTGATCCATAGAATTGAGCCTATCCTTTAGTGTGTTCTTTTAAAGCTTTTCTTTTGATTGGTGTATTGTTCTTAGTTGTACTTATTTGTTTGCTTGGCATGCTTGCGCTCCATGATTGATGCGAGTAGAATGAACGTGGTATGCGAGCTTTGGAGACCAAGAAGTTGAAGACATTCTGAGCAACGTCATTACTCTAGTTTAAGGCAAGTGTGTCCTTGTGCTTTTGTCCTAATAACTTTATTAATCACTATTGCATATGCTTGCATTTAATTTGATGGGTCCTATTAAGGTTCATCCTAGTCTTTATTATCATTTCTTGGCAACCTGGGTTTATCTTTTTATTAGGTAGCTATGCTTAGTTGCTCTACATGGGTTATGGTGGTTCTAATGAATAATAATGTTAAACTTGCTTTACTCTTATGATATACTTCTGGTTAATACAAGATCACTATGCATTAATTGGAACATGGAGAACCACCCATGAAAATAGTACAACCACAAGACATATGGCTCTGTTTGGCCGAATAATTATAAACCTTGATGTTATACTGACCTTACCCGAAAGGGGCAAATGAGGAGGCGTTGATGGGGTATAGACCTGCTCTAGTCGAGAGTTGGACTTTGTTAAGACACGGTACCTGCTAGGGAGCTTTATGCCCTGCTTCGACCTGAAACCTAGTGGGTTGCTGCACATTATGGAATCTTTGTAAAGGCCTCGTAGAGTCCCTATGCAGTCACACCTCGGTAGTGTGGTATGGTGTCTAGCTAGCATCGCATGGTTGGTCCAAAGTTCTTTTGAACTTTTACGCGACTTGTGGTGAAAGTGTACAAACATTGCAAAGTGTAAAACTAATCGATTAGTCGTGCTCACAGTCATGAGTGGCCTGGACCCTCACATGATAATTGAACTTGAAGATGAACTTAAATTGTGGTTATGGTTATGTTAGCCATATGCTTATGGTGTATCTCTTTAAGTTAATTGTGGGTCGGTATATATTTATATTTTATTAGTAATTATGTGCTAATAAAATTTGACCTACCAAAAGTGCTTAATGCAGTCAACCTATCCGCCTTTCCTTGTTAAGTCTTTGCATTTATACTTTCCCCACACTTGCTGAGTACGACATGTGCTTACCTTTGCTATAAACAATGTTGCTCAGAAAGAGGAAGCAGCTATGAAGTGTTGTCAAGATGTTGCTGGTGCTGGTGCTAGGTGTACGCAACCACCAGTCGACTGCCTGTGATGTTTGGAGCCTTCATTTCCAGGATTTAGCGTAATACTCTGATAATCTCTCTTTTTCTTACGAGATATTGTACTGTTATTCACCTATGTCTACTATATGTATGAAACTTGATCCTGGCATACATATAAGTATGCACTTGGTTTTCTTTGGAAAAACAGGTGTGACAGGTGGTGGTAGGATTTGAGTGGTGGAGTGGGTTTTATACGAACGAGGGGCATTTGTGACAGTCGGATCGACGGATCCTACGGCCACCGGCCCCCGGCGACTTCTGGCCAATTAGACTTGGTCGTGAGCCAAGATTTCAGCCCACGCTAACAGTTTTTCCAAAAACGACTCAAAAGCTTTTAATTAGTTAAATATATCAAATAAATACAAAAATTAACCAAAATTTAACATAGAGACCACATGTTGTATGTGTAGAGTAGAAAAGTTTTAAATTCAAATTCCAATTTAAACGTCACTTTGACTACAAACCTAGTCGCTTCCTTTTCAACTCTATTAAACTTCTTCGAAAATGCTTCAGTTTCTAAGCATCGTGCATTATAAAATGTGTGAAACTCCCTCAATATTTTATTACAACCTCCTTATATGATATCTTGAGATATTGACAAAATTCATGATTTTCAGACTTCATTTGCATTTATTTCAAAATCATGCGGGTGCACGTCCGTGATCATGTTTCCTGGACAAGATTTGGGAATTTTATTTCTTTTTATGGTTAAGTTCTCAAATTTAGCAAAATAACATGAATATCACTATTCCACATATTTTCTTCTACTAACTCAAATTTGACTTAACTCAAAAAATTGCTTGAAATACAACTAATTATTTAAAAATAGAAAACAAATTGAAAATTGTACCGAAATTTAACATAGAGTGCCGCATGTTGTATGGGAGGAGTATTAAGAGTTTAAGGTGTAGAAGACAAATATAACTATGGGTTGCATCACAAGTGTTCCGTCCATATAAATCCAAAATGAAAAACACATATTTAAATTGGAATTTTGGAAAAACTTCCTTAATAAATGTTGTAGCTCTTCTAGAGATGTACAATTTCTATATAACATTTTGCTTCATCAAAAGTTGTATGAAAAAGTTATGAAAATATTTTAAGTCGGGAAGATGGATTTTGCCATCAATCTAAATAAAGGGATCCCCTAAATAAAACCCGTCGGCAAATAGGACGTCAAAATCGGTCTTTGCCGTGAGCAATGTGTTAGGCTCACGGCAAAGTCCGCTTCAGCAGCTCACATCAAATTGGATGTTTGCCGAGGGCCTCCATTTTTGTCGTGAGTTTTCCGCCTGGCAGTTGGCAAATCAGTATTTTGCCATGAGTCTGACAAAAAGCTCACGGCGAAAAGCAGGACTCTCAGCAAACTCAGCATTTCCAATAGTGAAGTATCTGGCGACGATGTAGCAATTGCGCAACCGGTCAAAACCGAGAGGGCCACCCGCGGGATGAGGTCCTCAGTGTCATCTAGCTCGCCAGGATTTCGAGCGCCATGAGGAACTCTCTCGTGGCCGGGTTGTAGACGAAGTCCGTTTCCGTGACCGTGGCGATGGCGACGAGGCTGTCGCAGTGCACCGGGAGGATGATGTAACATCCTTGAGTTTGCTTGTTTGTAAAAATGTGGAATTTCAAAAACTTGATTTGAATTTGAGTGCTTATGAACTAATTAAGGATGTCTTCTTTCTTTTTCCTTCCCTAAAGTCCTAGACTTTTAATTGATTCAATCCATAAACCTTAGGACTTATAAATGCTAGTGTGAGAAGTTGGAATTTTATTTGGATTTTATTTAGATTTAATTGTGTGGATTCAAATTTGAATTGGAATTCAAATTTGAATAGGAAATAGGAGTAAATCAAATAGGAAACCTTAACCTCGTGGGCCGGCAGCCAACCAACCGCCCACTCTCTTTCGGCCCAGCGCGCCCGCTAACCCGCTGCCCTCGATGCGCCTGCCCCGAGGGACCCACGGTGAGGATGACGAGCCATCGCCATCCTCCCCTTTCTCGCTTAGTGACGCCAAGGCCCCGGGCGCGCCAAGGCCACGGGAGCGCTGCCGGCGATGTGGCCGCCGCCTGCACCGCATCTTGGCCATCCACGCCCAGCCACGACCGGGCCGCTATAAGTAGGCCACCACCGCTTCCCGCAGTTCCCAACCCTAGCCGCCTGTGGGTTCATCCGCCCACACCGCCCGCCACGGAGAAGGAAGAGAAGGAGAGAGAAGGGAGGCGAGAACTGAGGCCGCCCGAGGGAGCGCCGTCGCCGCCAAGACCGGAGCCGCCTGTGAGGAGGAGCCGACCGCCGAAGCGCCGCTTCGCTTCGCCACTCGCCACCGCCGCTTTTCTTCTCGCCGACAAGCACGCCGCCTTCTTCACCGACGCCGCGCTACGCCCGTGGCCACCGAGGTAAGAACGAGCTTCCCCGCGCCTTCGCGGATGCCCCGCCCATCGAGCCGAGGGGAACGCGCTGCGCGCACCGCTGCGCCGCCGGTGATGCCGGCCTCGTGCCGTGCCGGGTTTCTTCTTCTTGCAAAGCACCGCCGCCCCACCACGCCGCTAGTTGCTTTGTCCCGCTTGTTTCTTCTTTTGGGCCACCTTGTCGGCGCCATCGCCCGCCGCCGGCCGCCGTGGCCGAGCCGCCGCACAGATGCCCGCTACCGCGGAAGTCCGCGCGCGCCATCGCACAACAGGCACCTGCACGTGCGGCACACCTCTTGGGGAACCAAGGCCGCCTTTGGCTTTTTTTTCTTGCGCCGCCACCTCGCCGCCCCGCCGCTGCCACCGTGGCCTTTGCCACGCGGGTTGCCGTGTGCACGCACGGGGGGAAAGGGTGAGGCCTTGGGGTCCTCCGGCGCCTCACCGCCGACACAGCGCAGACGCTCAGACGATGCCGTCGCCGCGCGAGCGCCTTTTGTCTTTTCTCGCCGGCCAGAACACCGACCCGAGCTCCGCCATGGCCTAGCCGCTGGGCGCACGGCAAGGGGGTAAAGCCCCATCTTTGGAACATTTTAGCTCGCTCGCTTCACACGCTGCAGCGCGCCGAGCTACTGGATGCCCCCATACGCCCTCGCCCACGCGAACGCCGCCACGACTGCCAACCTTCCCGCGCCGAGCCACCGCGCCGTCTCGACGTCGTGTGCCGACGCCCGGCCAAAGTTCGCCTTTCCTTGCCTTGGCGAAGTCTTGAATCCCATCGGCCTTGTAGAGGTGTGGATCGAGTCACCGCCAGAGACCTCGCCACGCCTCCCTTTTGGGGCTTAACATCGAGCACCTCAGGGTCACCCCAAACCCGGGGTTTTTCACACGCGCCCACACGCAGTGAGGCCGCAGCCGATCGCTGATCCCGTGACGCCCGCCAATCCGTCCTTTGGCACACCTGCGTGACCTCACCGAGCCGAGCCGCAGAGAATCCCGCCGATCCCGTGGTGGTCACCACGCCAGCGGGCTGGCTTAAAGTTACCGACGTGCGGGCCGTCACTGTTAGTAGCTAGCACCAGCCAAGAGCTAGCTTTAAGCCCTTTTAGCCAACCAAGAGATGTTTTAAAGTTAATGCTATTGTATATGCATATTTTATTTTAAAACTATTTTGATTTTGGGAAAATCCTAGTAAATCTTTTTGTCTCCGAAAATGCAAAACCTTTTCCAAAATTCTAAAATCTTAAAGTCCTTGCTAAGCTAGTGTTTGCCCTCTTTGGCTCTTAATTGCCGTCTTTGGAGTTAATTGCTATAGGGCCGCTTATTTTCTTTTACACGCTAATAGGAGCACTTGAGCCGGGAGTCGAACCCGAGTACGACTACGACCGACGACTTCACCGCGAGGACTACCCGACCCCTGTGTTCACGCCCGATCGATTGATAACCTATAGACATCGCAAAATAGATTGCTAGCGCTTTTACTTTATATGCATGATGATGAACCTTGCACCGCCTACTTTAAATATCCCGTCCTTGATTGTCCTACTACTATATATGTTTATAAGCGTGTATATACGCCGAGCTTCGATGCATGTGTCGATGGGAATAGTGGTTCTGGCGTGAGTGGGATAAAACCGCAGGAGAAGGCGTGGGTACTTTGGCGGGTGAGCTCGAAACAACCGATCTGGGATCGGGATGGGGTGTACCTCGGTGTATCCCTACTGTGGACGGTTTTGTGGAGCCTAGGTGTTGGGGTTTTACTTGCGCTTGAGGACATGAGCTCGCCTGGCCTGAAACCGAGTGGATCAACCGCTCACGGATTTACACACACACCACCGCCGAGCGTAGTTAGGGGCCGAGTTGAGCTCGGCAAGGGAACCATACCGCCAACAGGATAGAGGGTATCGCGGGGAGAGGTGGAGAGAGACCACCTTCTCAGAGCGTCTCGTGGCCACACGGGGCATTTCACGCCCGTGAAGTTCCTTCCCGAGAGGGATCGCTTTGAGGGCCGGATGCGTGATGGGACCGTAACCATCGAGAGTTCGCACGTAGGGATGGGCTCGGCCGGCCGACACCGCCGTGCCATTCCGGGTTGGGTACAGTGTACACGCCCGCAGAGTTGTTCGATCTATAGCTATAGCCGTGTCCTCGGTCATGGACAATGCCTAGAAGACATGTTGGTTCCTCATGTTTTGGGATTTCTACCTTCCCTATAGATGAGTGTATGGTGAGCCGTGGGTTGTAGCCGGAGAGGAGAGTGGCTCCATCTACCTCATGATCCAATTGCAATCATTGAGGTGCGAGGAGAGGAAATTCTCGATCGACCCTAGATGGAGTAGGTTGTGGAGACGGGCCTGGGTGACCAGTGTGGTTCCGAGCTGTGTTGAGAGCTTTGGGATTGGGAGTTGGAGATATCTTGATTATACTGCTCTGCTACATAGGAAACCCGAGCTACTTCCTTGAACTCTTTTCTCCCTTTAGATGTTAGGCCACTTAAAGCTACACATGAGTGACGTAGACCTATCCCACTCCTTGGGATAGACTTTGGGTGTGGTGGTACGAGTCCGAGTACGACAACAACGCCGATGGATGGTACGATCGAGGGATGCGTGCTTCGCTCAAGGATGCCTCGTGGCGAGAAGAAGAATAAAAGATGGAGACCCTTCGAGAAGTTAGCTACCGCTGTAGAATTTTACTCGATTCAGCCAAGAGGCTTGTAATGATGTACTCCATAATGGATATGTAATAAATTAAGTTCTATTGCTTATGTGTGATGCGATGTATGACTTTGTGTTATTATCTCGTGAGGGCGTTATACGCGCGATAGCCACCCGATCCGTGGGACTATCGCGATGGTACAGGGATTCGGGTTTTCTATGAAAATCCGGGGTTTTACAGGTGGTACCAGAGCCATACTTGACCGTAGCACGTATCCCTAGAAATGGCCGATAGAAATAGGACTCTATACGCTCTATTTCTATATTTATACCCTTGAGCTATGTTATAAAACTTATCCCTTTTGAAAACATCTCACCCCGCTACCGACTAAAATTTCACGTGACACTGTGAGATGGAGCGCTGTTGCCGAGATCACCCCGAGACGTGCGGGCGATCTTCCACTGGATGGAGAGGGCCATTCTCAGGCTTGGGGTCCCTCCTACTCACGCCACGCATCGCGTCCGAGTACGCACTACCGTGACGTGGTGGATGGTGCTTGCACGGTCGCCCTTCCTCACCCGAACCTTCCGGGTTCAAGGGAGAGGTCTGCTACAGCACCACACTGACCGTCCGCGACCGCTACTGGACGCCGCCGCCGTGCACCGGGCTGCCTTCTCGCCGCATCGCGCCACCTTTGAGTCCGGGACACTCCGACTTCTACCGGACCATCGGCGCTCGCCGCCTCGTGAGACGAGTCCTTCGCACGAGGGGATCCAGACGACGCTGACGCCGCGCCCTTCCGCGAGTCCGACGAGACTTTGGTGGAGACAGCCAGCTACTTGGTCGACCTCGACAAGTACGCACGCCGCCTGGAGGACGAGTCACGGACCCTCTTCGGCGAGATCAGAGACGCCACCGTTGAGGCCCGCCGACACCGCGCGCTTCAACTAGAGAGAGAACAGCGTTACGCCACCGTGTTCGCCACGAGCAGAGCTCAACCATGCACCATCGCCCGCTGCAGCCCGAGAGGGAGCATGTGGACACCAGGAGCTGCACGCCGTGGAGGACCTCGCAGATGACCGCGAGTCGAACAGTCAAGGATGACTTGAGCAAGGACGACATGCTCATGGTACGCGCACACCTACTGGGCTGTGAGCGGATCAAGGTGGAGAAGCTAGAGAAGAACAGGGCGGAGAACGTCGCCAACCTCGCGTGGCTCACGCGCACGGCCGTCTACTCGAGACAAGGCTGAGAGACTGAGGAGGACTTGGGAGGACGCCGATTCTCTCCGTGGACGAGCTCATGGAGCTCAACGAGAGCTGCCCTCGAGTCGAGTCGCGCGCGATCCGCACCGAGACCTTCGAGCTGCACTCCCGCCTCAAGCTACACTCACTTGTCCCGATGGCTTTCTACCGCCGACCCCGTCGAGACTAAGGAGGTTCGAGAGGCACACGCCTTGGTGTCCTAGATCTTTCCTCCGGACTACCCCACGAGGACCGCCACTGCGTCTCAGATAAGAGGGCTCGCACCGAGTAGAGAGCGAGCGAGGACATGACCTAGAGTAGAGTTGTATGCTAGTAGTTTCCATGAGTTGTTCCATGCAGCCGCGAGCATGTTCTGGTGCATGAAGAGAGTCATGTCACACCTTTTAGGCACCACCCTTTTGAGCATGTATCGATGTATTAGGCGTTGATTTGAGCTGCTACCCCTAAGGTCCGAGCCTCGGGAAGCATATGTACTACTCATGCTTGATGTGTGCTTGGATCTTAATGGAGTTATTTGTGTCTTAATGCTTTTCTCTTTGTGTGTTGGTTATATAAGTAGTTTTATTTTCATGCTTGTCTTAGACTCAAATATGTTGGTGAGTGGCGTTGTGTAAAAGTCTTTCCCCTCTTGTGTTTTCAGAAGGATGTCGATCCGACGGTCCAACCGGCGCCTTGAGGAGGCTGCTGCCGAGGAGGAAGCCCCACATAGCCGTGGCCGTGGTCGTGGCCGTGACGCCTGTGGACGGGTCGCACCGCCCGTGGCCGTGGATGCCCGCCTACGTGGAGGAGCTTTGGGAGCTTGAGGTCGGGTGCCGAGCACCGCCACCGCCGCACCGAGGGCCCCGTGTCAAGCCGGGATGGATGAAGCCGAGCAAGATCAGGAGCAAGACCAGCCTGAGCCGGACCAGCCTCCGCCACCCCCACCTAACTTGGTGGATGTGATGGCGGTCCAGACTCAGCTGATGCAGAGGATGGCAGAAGCCATGGCGCACCGTGGCAACGGTGGGAACCGCGCTGCTCCGCAGGACGAGGACCTCACGAGGAAGATCGAGAGGTTCATCCACCTCAAGGCCCCCACCTTCGCCTACTGGATGACCGCTCGCCGACGCCGACGATCGGCCGAGTGTGATCGAGACCAAGCTCGACCTCACCGCCGCTCGACGAGGAGTGCGTCGCCATCGCACGACCTGTTGGAGGGTCCTGCCAAGTCTTGGTGGGACAACTACACCGCTAGCCACCCGAACCTAGCTTTCATCACCTGGTTGGAGTTCTGCGAGGCCCGCGAGCAAGACTCCATGAGCTGCTGATCCGAAGGCGAGGAGTTCCGCACCATGACCAGTGGTGCGGCGAGGGTCGAGGAGCACGAGCGCCACTTCATGAAGATGATGCAAGACGCCCGACGACACCAACACCGACCGAAGAAGCGCTCGGTTCTGCGAGGTCTTCACCACGGCCTTCGCTAGGGACTGAAGGCGAGCGAGCACAAGTCCCTTCGCCACCTCATCAACCGCACCATCGTGGTCGAGGACGAGAGGAGGAGCCACGAGGAGCGATGAAGGGGCAAGAAGAGGACGGAGATCGGGACCACCACGACCGATCCTTCCAGCCGAGGAGCGGATGAGCAACTGCCGAGGAGGAGCTACCACTGGGCACAACCACCGGGCGGCGAGAGGTGGAGGACGAGCCCATTCCTGAGGGAGGAACCCCGCCACCCCAGACCGGAGGCTACACTCACCGCCGAGCAGACCTGACCACCGGGAGGCTTCACCACACCGCACCGTGGCAAGCCCGGCCACAAGTCCTTCGAGTGCCCCGACAAGAAGACCGCCACACCCGCGAGAGCACTGCCCAGAGGCCGACCTCCTCAGCCGCACCACCGCCGCCGCCGGCCGTGGAGGTCAACCACCTCACCGAGGAGGAGGTCGCCGACGCCTCGACGTCGTGATCGGTGAGTTTTGGTTTGTGGTACTAGTGCTTTGGTTCTCGACACCGGTGCAACCGGTTGTATGTTACCTCTAGATTCGTGAACAAACTCTCCTCCCTACAACCACCCGATCGATTCCTATCATCACGAGTTCACCACTCGGAGATATCCCATGCACCTTGTGTGTAAAGGTGTGGATGTGGTCATCGGGACCACAAGTTCTTTGGGATCCGACGGTGTTGCCTTCCAATGGCATCGATGTGATAATCGGGATGGATTGGATCACCACTCACAAGGGTGTCATCTCCACTTCACCGAGACTTGTGACCTTGGTACACCCTGACGGGACTAGAGTCACCTTTGAGCCAATGAAGTCCCGAGACATACCAGCCTGTACAGTCCACACGAAAGCCATCTCGTATGTGCAAAGTGGTTTGTGAGTTTGAGGATGTGTTTCCAAGAGCTGCCGGTTTACCATCGACCGTGACGTGGAGTTCGTGATCAACTTGGTACCGGACCGCACCGATAGCTCGTAGTCGATGCATGGCGATGTTGAGCTGAAGTTGTTGAAGGCGAGCTTAGACTCATTGCTAGAGAAGGGTTCATCCGACCAAGTGCTTCACCGGGTTCACCGGATCTGTTTCGTGCCGAAGAAGGATGGGACTCGCGATCGCGTGTGTTGATTACCGCACTCAAATGCGGTAACCATCAAGAACAAGTCGCTACCCGGATCGATGACCGATGGATCAGCTAAGGCAAGCCAAGTTCTTCAGCAAGATTGATCTCCGATCAGGCTATCACCAGATGAAGATTCAACCGGAGGACATCCACAAGACTGCATTTGTGACCCGCAGATGGAAGATGAGTACACATCGTCGTCGCTCGGTCTACGAACGCCCCTGGCCATACTATGAACATGATGAACAAGGTGTTCATGGACGAGTTGGACAAGTGTGTCGTCGTCTTCATTAATGACATACTAGTCTTCTCCAAGACCGCTGAGGAGCATGAAGAGCACCTGAGGATTTGTTAGGAAAGCTCAGGCAACAGCAGCTGTATGCCAAGTTCAGCAAGTGTGAGTTCTGGATGGAAGAGGTCGCCTTTCTCGGCCACGTGTTGTCGCCAAAGGAGTGGTCGAGATCCGAGCAAGATAGAAGCAGTGTCCAAGTGGCAGTCACCGAAGTCTGTGACAGAGATCCGCAGTTTTCTCAATTTAGCCGGATACTACCGCCGGTTTATCGAGAACTTCTCCAAGATTGCAAAGCCCATGATAGAACTGTTGAAGAGCAACACGCCGTATGTGTGGTCGGACAAGTGTGAAGCCAGCTTTCAGGAGCTCAAGACTCGCCTCACCACTACACCGGTCCTAACTCTTCCCGATGCGAGCAAGGACTTCAGGTACGTGTGACGCATCGAGGCGGTGGACTCGGCGATCGATGCAGTGAAGGCAAAGTGGTTGCCTTTGCCTCGCGACAGCTTCGGAAGCATGAGGAGAACTAACCCACACATGACCTAGAGCTAGCTATTGTCGTACATGCTTTGAAGATATGGAGGCATTACCTAATGGGCAACAAGTGCGACATCTATACCGATCACAAGAGTCTGAAGTATATCTTCACGCAGTCGGAGTTGAACTTGAGGCAAAGAAGATGGCAAGAGTTGATCAAGGACTACGACCTGAACATTCACTACCACCCCGGCAAAGCAAATGTCGTAGCAGATGCTCTGAGTCGCAAGCATTACTGCAACAACCTGATGGTACAGAAAGAACAACCGGCATTGTATGAGGAAATGGAGAAGCTGAGTTTGGAGATAGTGGAGGAAGGGCAATTGAACGAGTTGAGGGTGAAGTACACGCTCGAAGACCAGATCCGACAAGCTCAGAACGGATGCCCAGAGATTGAGGAGGTGAAGAACTTGATGGCAAGAGGCAAAGCAGCCGACTACCGCCTTGACGAGTAGGGCACGCTTTGGTTGAAGATCGCATGCCGCACGAGCCAAGAGATTCGAGGCTCGATTCTGAAGGAAGCTCACGACTCTCGATACTCGATCCACCCTGGTTGCACGAAGATGTACAAAGATCTGAAGGTATGGTTCTGGTGGGAGAAGATGAGGGAAGACATTGCCGAGCACGCCGCCGTACACGACACGTGTCGAGAGTGAAGGCGAGCACCGTGCACGGTTTGTTGCAACCGCTGAGATACCCACGGAAGTGGGATGATATCGATGGATTTCATTGTGGGTTTACCACGCATACGTAAAGGGAATGACTCCATTTGGGTGATTGTCGTGATTGACCAAGGTAGCGCACTTCTTGGAAAGCTAACTCAACCACTGAGCGGGAGCTTTATGTGGACAACATTCTTTCATGGGCTCTCGAGGAGCATTGTGAGGTGCCGCTATGACGAAGCATCTGGAAGAGCCTACATGCTTCCATGGGCACCGAGTTGAACTCACAGCCTTTCCCCCCCAGGGATGGTTAGATGGAAAGAGTGAATCAAGTCCCAGAAGACCTTCCGAGGGCTTGTGTGTTGACTTACTGGATCTGATTGAGAAAGAAGAAAATGCCGAGTTCGACAACAATAGCTACTCCGGGCTTGAAGATGGCTCCCTTCAAGCTCTTTACTAAGAAAAGTGCATACATATGTGGTCACCGTGATGTGGTCCGAGGTGAGCGAACCTTCTTCGGTACCCGCCACCATTGTGGAACCCGGAGAATGTGAAAGGTTTCTCAAGGATAGCAGTGAGAAGAGCCGAGAACGCTGACCAAAGAGGAAGGACGGCGGCTCAATGTGGGAGAGCACGTCGAAGGTGTCACCTCCTCCGAGGTACCAAGAGGTTCCATGGGGAAGTTGTCCCCATGTGGCTGTGATCCGAAGAAAAGGATCGAAGGTGGCTTATAAGCTTGAGAGGCCCGACGCATGTTTCACGTGTCTCGCCCAAGTGTGTGGTCGAGGGAGAGCTGCCGGCTCGATGTTCGTGAGACCCTAGAGTACTGAGTACTATTGACGGTGAATTTGTCAACCTAGCATGTTAGAGTTTACCTTCGGTGTTGGCATGAGTTTTATATCTTATCCATTGGTAACCCCTTGGTATAGTTCAAGTTGCTGCATGTCGGTTTTGGAGTTTAGTGTTTATGCAGTGATTTTAGTGTTGAAAGCAAGACTTTAAGTTCATTAAGCACCTCATGACAAGACCTTGAAGCCCGGTACAAGTCAAGCAATGAAGTGAACATATGACTCCAAGAAGCCCAAGGACCAAACCCGAAGATGGAAAACTCGAGGACCCGCAAAATGCCGAATCTTATGGACAAGGAGCTTCATCGAACCGGGAGAACGACGCCAAGGGCCCACATGCGAAGGGGAAGACTCTAGAAGGGAAGCAACACCGGTGAAGGAGGTCATGGGCCGGGAGTGGGCCGTCGGCCCAGCCGGCCGCCCAGCCCACGAGGCCCCTTTGACCTAGCCGCCTGCTATTTATAGCACGGAGCCACGGATCAATTCATTCGTCATCCGCCATCCGCGCAAGAGAAGCTAGAGGACACCATCTCGAGGAGGGTCGTGCTAGTTGTCTAGGGTCTCCCTAGACATGGGAACCTTGCATGGAAGACCACGCCGAGTCAGCAAGGATCAAGATCGAGTGATGGTGATCTTGTTCATGTAATCATTCATGGTGGTGAAGTTTTATAAGTGAATCTGATTTCTAGCGATCAAGTGCCTTCTCGATGATTTTGTTCTCCCTTGGTTTTGCTTCTTCCCCAATCTATACTTAAGATATACTTAAGATAGATTGTCGGTGGCTAGAGGCTAGGTGCATACCGGACCACCAAGTGTTTTCAACTTGTTCTTCTCAAACTCGCCTAGGCTAACCCGCATTTAGATTAGGTGCGGTGATGTGATCTGGGCTCCAAAAGGGGGCGTCTTCGAATCGGACCGAGGCCATGGTTTAAAGATGCTTTAATGAGATTCGCTTTTCTATCTTCATCTATCTTGTTTGAGCTACAACATAAGCATGATCTAGACTCTACATCGGTTATCTCTTTGCTTTCTCTTGCTACCTCTTGAGTTAGTAGATTAGATTAGATTAGATGTGTTTTCTTGATGATCTCTTTAGATTAGATGCAACTTGGTTCTTCAAAAGATAGCTTCCTCCTTGCTTTACTAGATTGAATCTTGCATTGCACATTGTTCAATTCATAATACCTTGGGTTCTCACACTTAAGGGAAGAAGGGTCCCTTGATGACTGGATTTGTCCGCAAAATCCATATGATTTGTCTGCTTGCAATCCATATGAAGCTCCTCTTTTCGCCCGTTGTGGAACAAGCAATCAAGATCCGATCTAGTATCGCTTTTGTTTTGAATATTTTTCTTTTTGATTTTCTTTTGCATCTCTTAATTTTGATCATCCTCAAAAAGAAAAAAAATCAATCTAATCTAGTTTTGACTTAACCCTAATTTTTCTTTTTAGATTTTTGTTTTATTGCTAACCCTAACGGAGATGGTTGGCTACCTCCAAGAAACCCAAATATTTTTGTAGATGATCCGAAAACTTTACAGCAAAGGAGACGTGCAACACAATCTAAAGGGTTGGAAGATCCAAAAAAGTCAAGTCGGACTGAAATCTCCAAGGGAATCACCACCTCCAAGTCCAAAGGAAGATCAACCTCAACCACCACCATGGGAGAACAACCACAATGAGCTGCAAGATCGAGCTATGCACCCTACCTGATCTACCTATCATAAACCTTCAAGACGGAAGGCCTTCAAGATCAAGGTCTCAACTATCCGCATGATGCAACACTCGCCTTTCACCGGTAAAGAGGATCCGAACCTTCACCTCCAAGGATTTGTTCAATTATGTCATACTTTCGATGAGGATGGGGTGACTCAAGATCAAGTGAGGGCAAGGCTTTTTCCGTTCTCACTACATGGAAAAGCTTTGCGTTGGTTCCACACTCTACCGACGGAGCCAAAACAAGATTGGGAAGCGTTGATGAGGAACTTTATGAAGTTTTATTACCTCAAAGACTCAAAGTTTGCGCAACAAGATTGATACGTTTGTTCAATTGCCCAAGGAGACGATTGCGGAAGCTTTGGAGCATTTCAATGAATACATGCGAGCTGAATTCCTTGAGTGGCATATCGATTTCCTTATGAGGAGGATGGAGAAGATGGATATAGAGAGAGAAGCTCAAGACCTAAAGGCTGTCAAGGCAAGATCCACATGCAAGGAGTGTGAGGAGTACGGCCATGTCCAAGGTAAACCCCGATTTAATGCAAGTTCGTCCATTCAAGACTTCATGGACGAGCAAGCTAAGATCAACAAGGACGTCGTCACTAAGTTCGAGGCTATGGAGAAAGTAATGGAGAATTTAGATGGAAAGGTGACAGAGGTCGGAAGCTCTATCCGTGAAGTGTTCATCATGATGAAGATGCTAGGGACGCAAGTGGGACAACTTGACGGGCACCCGATGGGTAACAAAGGAGGATTTCCGAGACAACCCCAAGGTCCCGAGACGACGAAGGCTACTCAAGCTCATTCGGGAGAGATGAAGGATCACACTAAGGAGACCACGAGGGTCACGACCGAAGGACCGGAGTTGGAGATGCCGATCCACTACATGAAGGAAGATGTTGCATCCGTCAAGATCAAAGGACAAAGCCAGCCTGTGAAGACCAAAAATATGACTAAGACGAAGAATAAGCCCATGCCCAAGATGGTGCGGAAGTGGGTACCCAAGATTGCAACGCCCGCAAAGAGCGTTGATCCGAAGTAATCAAGTGAAGAAGTCTAGCCATGGACTATAAACGAAGCGCTAGGCGGGAGGCAACCCGTTTCGTCGAGTCAAGAATAAGCTACCGGGAGGACAACCCGATTCAAGATTTTTCGAGTCTTTTCAAGTAAGTTAGTTTTGAAATTTTGCTACGCAAAACATTAGACTTAGAATGGTTGAACAATATTAGAGACATAATTCTTGGTTGGATATTTCATTTGGATCATAAACCCTTTATATGAGCCATCCTATGTGTTATATGCTTCTTTTCGAGAAACCAAAACCAAAAAAATTCAGAACCTATCTCAACCTTTCATCCTCTTTATGATGTTATGGTTGACTTGTTTTACATGCTAAAAACTCACGAGTAGAGCTACGCCTTGTACCTAGATGTTATTCAAATTTCAGCACGTGGTAGGACTCGCGTGAACCTAGAAACTTGACTTTTGGTTGGTTTAAAAATCTATATCCTTGGTTTCTCTAAGATTAGAATTTTTCTAAGTCTCATTTAATTTTATTTCATTCAAAATCTCTCTCATTTAGCCAAAATTAGAAACTAAACCTATGCCCCCATGATCAAGCTGGGAAAGTTTGCTCTCAACTAATGAAGGCAAACAATACCGGTGAGACCGACATAAATGTAGTCGGAAAATATTTTCAACTTACATCTTGTTTTTAATGCTTTAAAAACTTCTCTAAATTTATGCTTGAGCTCATCCATAGCTCTGAGTTTATTTTTAATTTTTGAAATTAGAGGAGTGCTTAGCCTTAAGACATGCTTAGAGGGAGGCAATCTAGTTAAGCAAATCATGCATGCACCATGATGCATCACGGGATGCTCTTCCAACAACTTTCATCAAGGCCACATGCAAAGGACAAGCATGGGTGGGCAGCAAGCCTTGTTTTGCAGAAAATTCATGGAGGCATGTGATGCAAAGGAGCATGGACATAACTCAAAGCAAAGACATCAAGAGGAAGGACCAATAATGCAAGCAAAGGAGTGGATGAGAGAGTTTGGGCGGTGCAACTTGTGGAGCACGCGGGCACGAAAGTCACAAAGGGAAGATGATCACGCTGGAGGAAAATCGAGCCAGGGAGGGCCAGAGGCCACCCAGGCCGGTTGGCCCAGGCCGGCCGGCCTCCCCTATATAAGCACCCCCTGGTGCTCTTCTTTGGCAGGCAAGCAACTCTCCCAACTCTCTGTTTGTGTGCTCGAAGTTTTAGTCCAGAACCACCTTAGACTTAGCCATCCTTCCCAAGTTTGTTTTGCCCAACAAATCACACCCTTAATCCACTCAAAGTCCATACTCCGAAATAATTCTTGTGTGCTTTGTTACCGGTTAAAACCCCGGGATTATATTAGAGAGAAGAGTGCTGCAATCATGTGGAAGAAGACCACAAGTCTCTTCACCAAGAAGAAGGGATCATGTCCAAGCCATCTTCGACGACATCTTCGAGGAGGCACTCGGTTTTCGAGTCTCCTCGGAGCATGGAGGAGGACATGGCACTGCCGAGGAGGAACGACACTCTCCTCCTCTGTGGTATGAGGGCCACAAGGAGCTCGTCCATGAGGTTTACCGAACCTCAAGGGCGTACGGAGGAGCCGCCCGTCCCACCTCGTCGATCGACCCGATCATCCACTCCACCTCCATACACTCCGCGGTACTCCTCATATGGCTTCATCATCATGTCGGAGGAGGAGGAGAAGAAACTCTCTCGCCTTGAGAAGAGGCTTGTGGCAACGTCCGATTTCGGCGATCAAGCTCTCAACTCATTGGGTTTTCACACGGACATTTATTATATGTTGGGGCACCTTGGATGGGTGCAATTCTCCAACGGGGTGTCGGCGAATACCCACAAGGAATTTGCCTTGGAAATTCTTATGACCCCGGCGCCTATCCTTGATGAGGGGGTGCCGAGTTTATCATTCCGATTGGAGGGAATTCAGCAAGCGGTTCCCTATGAACATATTAGGGAGCTACTTGGTTTCCAAAAGGGAGCTCCAGAGAAAGTAGACGTGCCGGAAGCCATGTTGGATGGATTTTGGAATTTGATCTCGGGGGAAGCCCACCAACAAAGGAATTCCATCCGGAACCCCATCATCCAAGTATTTCACTCATGGATGTGTAAAAGGATTTTGGGGAGAATGAGGTAAACAAAGGTGACCGACACGGAGTTGAATTGGCTTTACTCGGCTTTAATTGCCAGGCAGCCAATAGACCCCTCCTACCTCATGATCAACCGATGGTGTTGTGAAGCAACATCGGATCGGAGATATTGGTTCGGGGTGCTACCTCTCCATGTTGGCCATCTCCTTAAGACCGGGTATTCCAAGAAACCCCGAGCATCTTCTACCCGGGACCTCTCTCGGATTTGAATACATGAAGCAAGGAAAATATATAAGTAGAGATGAGAGAGGAGGCTTCAAAGTGGCCAAAGTAAATTTGCCCCTATCGGATCGAAGATTAAGACTTTTTCTAGAGGGGAAAGAAGATTGGTTAGAGGAAGGACTTCTTGTGCCAGCGAAGAAAAATAAAAGAGCGAGGATTATAGAGAAGATTCTTCCACGGCCCAAGAAGGAGGTGCGCAACAAAATTATGTGCCACCATTTGGAGGAATTCCGGTGCCGCCGAGTTACTACGGTGGTACCAATGCAAGCATGGGGGAGTGGTGCAGCCATACCCCCACCAAATTTGCGGTGCCCAACGTAGCCTTTGCGGAGCCATATGCACATCTTTCTCAACCACAACAAAGTGTGGCCATCATTGGAGGATACGTTGCAAGAAACATGCAAAATATCGCAGCAGTCCAAATCAATGCAAACCAAATGGGTGAAGGAAATGCAAACATCGCTTATGAGCTTGGACACCTTCACTTAGCACCGCCGGGATAATTCATAGGAGGAGAGGTGCAATCCTATTATGAGCAAGGGTACAACAATCAAGATTATCAATATCAACCACCGGCGGAAGATTCGAGAGAGGAGGAGCTTTAGTTAATCTTTCCTTTTCCCTTTTTCTTTAATTTTCAGCTTGTATGCACCTATGTATGCGTAGTGTTTTCAGTTTTTATTTAAATTTTCAGCATGTGTGTTAGTTTTTATTTTTCATCATGAATAAAGTCACCACCTTGTTTTTACCTTTGGCAAAGATACAAAGTTTATGCCATGATGATATATGATTATAATTGCCGCTTTGTTTATCTTTGTACTTGTTTTATGCATGATTAAGCTAATGCTCTCTTAAAATACAAATCTGAAATTATCTAAATGCTAGCTTAATCTTTAGCGGAGGTTATGATAAAAATAAAGACCCATAGTGTTTTATGTGCTCTCAAGTTTTAGATGGATTAAAGATGATTTATTTTTGTTCTTAAAAGTAATGCTAACCTTGTCATAAATACCACTTGCATGTTGCTCTACCTATCCAGAGCCATATATATATTTGAGTGCAAAAACTTAGTATACAAGGTTTATTTTTGGGTGAGTTATACATTGCCGAGTACGTCGCTCGATGCGACACGTGTCAGAGAGTGAAGGCAGAACACTAGAGACCCGCCGGTTTGTTGCAACCGCTAGAGATACCCACGTGGAAGTGGGATGATATCAGTATGGATTTCATTGTGGGTTGCCACGTACACAGAAAGGGAATGACTCCATTTGGGTGATTGTCGATCGATTGACCAAGGTAGCGTACTTCTTGCCAGTGAAAGCCAACTACAGTGTGAGCCGGCTTGCAGAGCTTTATGTGGACAACATCCTGAAGCTTCATGGGGCTCCGAGGAGCATTGTGTCGTGCAGAGGCCACAGTTTACGCATTGGGAAGAGCCTACATGCTTCCATGGGCACCGAGTTGAACTACAGCACAGCTTTCCACCCCCAGACGGATGGTCAGACGGAAAGAGTGAATCAAGTCCTAGAAGACCTTCTGAGGGCTTGTGTGTTGACTTACGGATCTAATTGGGAGAAGAGTCTGTCCTATGCTGAGTTCTCGTACAACAACAGCTACCAGGCCAGTTTGAAGATGGCTCCCTTCGAAGCTCTTTATGGCAGAAAGTGTCGGACACCGTTGATGTGGTCCGAGGTGGGGGAGCGAACCTTCTTCGGTCCCGCCACCATTGTGGAAGCTGAAGAAAATGTTGCGAAGGTCAGGGAGAATCTGAAGATAGCTCAGAGCAGGCAGAAGAGCTACGCTGACCCAAAGAGGAAGGATGTCTCGTTCGATGTGGGAGAGCACGTCTACCTGAAGGTGTCACCCCTCCGAGGTACCAAGAGGTTCCATGTCAAGGGGAAGTTGTCCCCAAGGTACGTTGGCCCGTATCCAATTGTGAAAAGGATCGGGAAGGTGGCTTATAAGCTTGAGCTACCTCCGGAGCTTACCGGAGTGCAAACAGTGTTTCACGTGTCTCAACTCCGGAA